>CM041783.1:20558451-20663244 GCA_023374045.1 Limonium bicolor | reverse complement strand
AAGACCACCATTCTCTTCCTCTCATCAAGCTCTTCTATTCTATCCTTTCAAAATCTCAAGAGCTCCATTTTGGTGCCAAGAAGAATCTCCATGGGAGGAGCTTGAGCTCATCTTTTCACATATTATTGTTCTCCTTTGCTTCAAGGTAAGGAAACTCAAAGAAAAATGATGTTTCCCTCATGTTTTGTGTTGTCCGAAAATCACCCTTAATGGTGTCCTTATGTTGCTTTGTTCTAGCTTCATTTCAACCTTTCATGGACTAGGTGGAGTCCTCTCTTGATATATATTCAAACTCTCTTCAAGTTCTAAGGTAAAATAACTATCTTAATGTTTTTCAAACAATGTATAATCTATGGTTTACAATGAGATGAAGCATAAAGCTTGTATACTCATTTTATCATTTGTATAATGTTTAGAAGTTGACAAGCAACTAAAAGCCTTGCCGATTTAGTCAAGGAAACAAGAAAGAAGTTGTGAGGAAAAGAGGTAAATGTGCTAACCTAATGAGGTTTTAAGTCTTAGGAGGAATGAGCTTATATTGCTTATTAAAATGATCTAAGGAGCCAATGGTGAATGACTTAGTAAGATGTTCTCAAGGAGACTAGTAAAAGGGCATATGTGTTGTTGAGTGTATTTGCAGGTCAAAGGCAAATATTTTGTGGAGATTCAATGTTTATGATTTATGCATCTTAAGGGCCTAAGAGCCATGTTATTTAAGGGCCTAAGTGCCAAGCAATTTAAATTATGCACTATATTGTGATGTAGTGCTAAATGAGTGAAGTTTGTGTATAAGAATGTGTTTGATGGATTTTAGTGTCCTTGATTGTTTAATGGTGAAAACAATGTGTTTTGGCTTAGCAATGTTCTAGGAGAGTTCATGTCAAAATTTAGTTAATAAACAAGAAGTTCTAAGGGTTTAAAATGAGTCTTGGCCAGTGTCCGGACTTCTGTCCGACCATGGATTTTCGGACACACCCGTCTCTTTTCTCAGGTTTATCCTCGACTTGCGTCCGAACTTCGGGAAACTCGGACACAAGTTCAGACGCTTGAAATTTTCTTCTGATTTTCTCTCGACCAATGTCCGAACTTTGGAAACTCGGACACAAGTTCGGACATGCGGTTGGCTTCACCTTTTGAGCCTCGACTTGCGTCCGAATGCAGAGTGGATTTATCGTGAGTTATTAGCACAGGTGAAATTGATAAAAGAGAGAAATTAATACTCAAAATATCCGTCGGGCTGCAAATTAAAACCCGGTCGTAGTAGTATAGAAGACAGAAGCGGCCGGGGTCAAACCGTGGGACTTAAAGCGAGTTAAAACAGTTCCTAAGCTTGTCACAAAAAGGGGGGAAGTTAATTGACTTGTTTTTAGAGAATTAAAAGAGCAGATTAAATTACTGAGTGCAGATGAATTAAATGGAACTCAGGGTTCAGGTTAATATGATTTAATTAATTGTGCTAACTCTACCGGTTTAATAAAGTAGTTTGGCAAGATTCCTATAATTTTCTTAAGGTCCGATGAAAACTCTTAAGAACTCGTTTACCTGTAATGCAAGGTCCGATGAAAACTCGAGCAAAAGCCTGTAAACGGCAGAGGAGTATGAGGCTTTATTCTTGCAACATGTATTAACTTAAACGATGAAAATAAGTTCTTACAGTTTTACGGCTTAATTAACCCGTGTTTCTAACCGATGAAATTAAAAACAGACTTAGTAAGGCTTTTTAATAAACCGATGAAATTTATTAAAAAGGGAGAGAAACAAAACTTTAATCGTAACAAACTGAAATTATTTAAACCGGTAGAAATATATTACACAGCTTAACAAACCATAATTAAAAACCTTGCCCGGAGCAAATCCTCCTTAGCCAGACATATTAACTGGTAATAAATCTGACAGAGGTTGGACGTAATAACAGCACGGAGACGTGATTAGTGAATGGAGAAATGGAGAGGTCGAAGAGTGAAACATGTACGTAAGTTTGTAAGTGAAGTGGTGGTGAATTTGAGAATTTAGAGAACTGGGGTATGAGATGTACGTGAGTGTTTAACTGGAAGAGAATGAATGAGGTAGTGTGAGTGATTTTCTGGTTTTCTCCGTGCACTCGTACAAGGCTGTAGGGAATGGTTATTTATAGAAGGAAGGAAGAGTACGTAGAAGATTGCAGTTGATTGCCTCTGTGATTTCTTCACTGATTGAAGCATTGATTGCTTCATTTATTGCAGGGACAGAGGGAGATGCGAGAGCGAAAAAGGTAGGCGACGGGGGGTAATAGAGGTAGGCGACGGGGTAGGGGGTAGATAGATAAGGCGATTGTAGAGTCGCGCGAAGAAGAAAACTATTTTGGGCGCGATTTAACTCTTGTCCGCCTGTGGAACCGCCTCCAATCAGGGCGGTTTGGTGTTGGTTGTCCGCCCCCATGTCCGCCTCTGGTCCGCCTTGTTGTCGCCTCCTTTGGGGCGGTTGTGCAGGCGGTTGCAATGCTGTAGTGCTGACCGTGACTTATTTCGTTCTACGAACTTCGACGGCTCTAGATTCTTCGTTTGGACTCCGTTTTCTGAGCCGTTTGCGTCTACGCGTTCGTCTCTTTGTCTACTTCACTCCCGGCTTGGTTTTCCTCATGTTAAACCAATAATTTGTGAGATAAACAATAAAATAAACTAGAGGAAAACTAACAAGTGGAGAAATGAGCAAGAAAAGTGCTATATTAACATGAAATACACCTATAACATGCTCATTTTGACACTTATCACACCCCCACACTTATCTTTTTGCTTGTCCTCAAGTAAAACCATGTACCTAAGCAAGTAGGAAATGCTCAATACTAACAAATATTATTATGAAGGGTAGGATAAAAAAGTCAATAGTTTATGATCTCTAAAACTTATTGAGGAGTGTGAAAAATTATCTGCTGGTGGCATAGGTGTGCTCAAGGTGAAAACAAAATATAGAGTTTCAGGGTATGATCTAAGGTACTTCAATGTTTCTTTTGTTTTGGTGACTCCGAGAACTTTTACCATGGCCAACCTCTCTCAAGAATGGGTATTGAGGAGAAAATAAAAGGAAGAAAGGATTTATGCATTTGCTTCACTTTTGCATGAGGGATGAGAAAATGTAGGCATAATGCCTTTGTATTTAAGAACACTCAACTCTCTTTTGTTGGTTACCAATGGTGTCTCGAAAGTCCCTTATTTTTTGTATACTTCTTCTTTTTTTTTAACAGAGAAATACCCCTTAGCAATCCCTAAGAGAGAAGACAGAAAGAAACCCTGAGCAATAAAATCCAACCAATTTGCAGATTATTTGGTCACACACATATAAAAATGCTCCTCAAAAGTAATCAAATGTAAATTTTTTAAAAATTTGTACCCTTTATCCTACAATTCATAATAGTATTTGTTTTAAAGAGAACAACCTACATTAGCAGGGTACATAATTCAATTTTTGAACAAATGCGAGGTAAGCAGAAGATAAGCAGAGAGACTTACAATTTAAGCATAATGTCCTGAAAGGCTCTTCCCCCCACTTAAGCTGTAAGCAATGCCCTCATTGCGTAGAGGAAATAAAATTAATAGGGCATGCAATTAGTAAAGGAAAGAGTGTACTCCCCAGATTTCGTAGAGTGTGTAGAGCTCCCCCACACTTGAGTGTTGCTGTGGAATGTCATGAATTAACCTGTAAAGAATATTTACACAGCGAGAAGAACTCAAGTGAAGCCTGCATTTTATATAGCAAATAAAAGGGAAATATAGTACAAAAAAGAAAACAACATTAAATTAAAGGAAAGATAAAAGATAGATAGTGGGTTGCCTCCCACCGAGCTGCCCGGGTTTAACGTCTCTAGCTAGACGTATTTGACCAAGTTCATGTTGGAGAAGATTTCGAGGGCGAGGTATCTGAACTGCTGGTGTTAGGAAGTTTGTACACTTTTGTAAACTTATGATGTAGAGGTGTTGTCTGTTGTTCCTTTGGGGTGGAAGTTTCCTCGTATTCCTGTATGAAAGAAATTTCGAGCATAGCACCATTATTTTCAAGAATTCCGACATACCTTTTTAAACGTGATCCATTGACCTTGAAGTTCTCCTTTTTGATTCTGGAGTTCGTAAACACCAAAAGGAGTGGTTCCAACAACTTGGAATGGGCCAGTCCAGTGAGACTTGAGTTTTCCAGGAAATAGTCTCAATCTGGAATTATAAAGCAGCACTCCGTCGCCAACCTGAAAGTCGCGTTTGTGGATCATCTGGTCATGAAGTTTCTTGGTGCGGTCCTTGTATATCGTCGCACTTTGGTATGCCTGATCTCTTAACTCCTCGAGTTCAGAGAGTTGAAACTTCCGCTTTTCTCCTGCGGCTTCTAAATCGAAGTTTAGGGCCTTGAGTGCCCAATACGCCTTATGTTCCAGCTCGACTGGCAGATGACATGATTTCCCATAAACAAGCTTAAAAGGAGACATCCCGATGGGAGTCTTGAATGCAGTACGGTAAGCCCAAAGCGCATCATCCAGTTTAAGTGCCCAATCCTTTCTCGATGAGTTAACCGTCTTCTGAAGGATCCATTTTAACTCTCGGTTGGAAACTTCTGCTTGGCCGTTTGTCTGGGGGTGATAAGGTAAAGCTACCTTGTGACGTACCCCGTACTTAACCATAAGTGCTTCGAATAAACGGTTGCAGAAGTGAGATCCCCCATCACTGATAATAACTCTTGGCACGCCGAAACGGGTAAAGATGTGCTTTTTGAGGAACCTGGTTACTGTCTTTGCATCGGCATGATGACAGGGTATAGCCTCCACCCACTTTGACACATAATCAACTGCCACCAGAACATATTCGTGGCCCTGCGAGGAAGGGAACGGTCCCATGAAATCTATGCCCCAACAATCAAAGAGCTCTACTTCTAGTATCCCTTGTTGCGGCATCTCATGTCTCCTGGATGTGTTACCCATTTTCTGACAATTATCACATTGTCTGCAGAATTGGTACACATCTTTATGAAGGGTTGGCCAATAAAAACCTGAGGCCAGGATCTTAGCAGCGGTCCTCGTGGGTCCATGGTGACCTCCGGCTTCCCGAGAATGACAAAAGTGAATGACGCTCGAAACCTCTTCTTCCGGGAGACATCGTCGAATCAACCCATCAGCACTAACTCGGAACAAGTACGGGTCCTCCCAGAAATAATGCCTCGAGTCAGAAAGAATTTCTTCTTCTGGGAGTAGGAAAAATCGTAGGGTACTGTTCCTGAGACTAAATAATTGGCCAGGTCTGCGTACCATGGCTCCTGTACTTTGGTGATGGAGAAGACAGTCTCGTCGGGGAAGAATTCGTTGATGGGCACACTATCCGTAGGAGTCACCAACCTAGAGAGATGGTCGCGACGACATTCAGTTTCCCGCTCTTATCTTTGACTTCGATGTCAAACTCTTGAAGTAGAAGAATCCAGCGCAATAGCGAGGCTTGGCTTCTTGTTTCGTGAATAAGTATTTGAGAGCGGAGTGGTCTGTATGCACGATGACTTTGCTTCCCCATAAGTAAGATCTGAACTTATCGAGGGAGAAAACTATAGCCAAAAGTTCTTTTTCGGTGGTCGTATAGTTTTTCTGCGCGTCGTTCAGTGTTCTGCTAGCATAGGCGATCACTCTCAAGATTTTCTCTTTCTTTTGGCACAGAGCTGCCCCCACGGCATAGTCACTTGCGTCACACATGATCTCAAAAGGAAGAGACCAATCAGGTGGTATGACCACAGGTGCTGTCACCAATTTCTGTGTTATTGTTTGGAATGCAGCTGAACATCTTTCATCAAAATGAAACGGGGCATCTTTCTGTAGCAGGTCGGTCAAAGGTTTGCTGATTTTGGAGAAGTCCTGAATAAACCGCCGATAAAATCCTGCATGCCCTAGAAATGCTCGTATATCTCGAACTGTAGTTGGTGCTGGTAACTTCTCATAACCTCTACCTTGGCTTTATCCACCTCTATCCCTTTTGCATATTTTATGTCCAAGGACGATCCCGTCCTTGACCATAAAATGACACTTCTCCCAGTTTAAGACGAGATTCGTATCCTCACACCGTCTCAGGATCAAATCTAGTTGTGCCAAGCATTTGTCGAAACTAGAGCCATAGACTGAGAAATCGTCCATGAAGACTTCTATGCTCTGCTCGATGAAGTCAGCAAATATTGCTTGCATACATCTCTGGAAGGTAGCAGGGGCGTTGCATAGACCGAAAGGCATTCGTCGGTATGCAAAGGTACCGTAAGGACAAGTGAAGGTTGTCTTGTCCTGGTCCTCAGGTGCGATTGGTATTTGAAAATAACCCGAGAACCCATCTAGAAAACAGTAGTACTCTTGCCCTGCAGTCGTTCCAACATCTGGTCGATGAAGGGGAGAGGGAAATGATCCTTCCTGGTGGCCAAGTTCAAACGCCGATAATCAATACACATGCGCCATCCTGTGATCTTTCTTTGAGGGATAGTCTCTCCCTTTTCATTAATAACAGCTTCGATGCCCCCCTTCTTAGGGACAACTTGAACAGGACTGACCCATGGACTGTCAGAAATTGGATAGATGATGTCTGCGTCAAGGAGTTTCAGAACCTCCTTTCGAACTACCTCCTTGAGGTTAGGGTTTAGCCGGCGTTGAGGTTGTCGGATAGGTTGAAGTTTCCTCCATGTAAATATGGTGCGTGCAATAGGAGGGATCAATTCCTTTGATATCAGCGATAGTCCACCCGATTGCTGTCTTGTGCTTTTTCAATACCTCAAGTAGCTTCGTTTCCTCTCCGGAATTCAGAGAAGAGGAAATAATGACAGGCAAATGGTCATTTTCAGCTAGGAAGCATACTTGAGGTTAGAGGGTATTTCTTTAAGCTCGAGTTCAGGTGGTTGTTCCACTGATGGAATTGATTTTTGAGGTTTTCTGTCGAGTTCTTCGATTGGTGGCCGGAACGATTGATAACCGCCCTTCCTTTTTCTACGTACGCCAGCATGGCGTTAACTTCTGGATCCTCCATCTTTTCTTCTAGAGAAGTAAGTAATACTTGCTCTAGGGGTTCAGTTTCAGCTTCCTGGATGGAAGATGGAAAATACGTGTCCTCCTCTGTAGCAAAATCGCCTTCCTCCTCCTCGTCATCTGTGAATCCCACCGTCTTAGCATGAGGAGAAAAGTTTGAGCTTTTCTTCATCATTTTCTGCATGTCGAATTCAATCGTCTCATCTTCGTACCGAAGAGTGATTTTCCCGTCGTGGACGTCAATGATAGCTTTGGCGGTACTTAGAAACGGTCGACCTAGAATCAGGGGAACCTCGACATCGTCATCCATTTCTAGAATGACGAAATCAGCTGGAAAGATGAAGCGAGACACTCCAACTACCAAATCTCGGACTATGCCCATGGGCTTGATCTCTGATCTGTCTGCTAGTTGGAGTTTAAAAGGAACCGGTTGCATTTCTCCTCCTTTAACTTTCAAGAAGGTGGCGTATGGCATGATATTAATGCTGGCTCCTAGGTCGCATAGACCACTTCCACAATCCACCCCACCTATAAAGCACGGGATCACGGGATTTCCCGGATCTGTTTGTTTAGGAGGGAGTGCTCGAAGAAGGGCTGCAGAACATCCTCTGTCAGGTGCACTGTCTCTTTCCAGGTTTCTTTTTCTTCTTTGTCAAGAGATCCTTGAGGAATTTTGCGTAGTTAGGCATCTCTTGCAAAGCATCGATCAGAGGTATGTCGAGGGTCAGCTTCTTGAAAATGCTCAAGAACTTGGAGAATGCTCATCAAGATGTTTCTTTTTCATTCTGTTTGGGGGGTTCATGTTTTTATGAGTGGAGGTTGGGATGTCGATGGTAATTCGAGATGGAGGTGGAGTAACAGGAGTAGGAATTGGATTTCTGAGGGAGGTAAAGTTGGTTTGGTGGTTTCATCAACATTGATATAGGAATCTTCAAGATTTTCTTTTTCTTTTCCTTTGCTGGTGGCAAGTTCCCTTCCACTCCTTAAAGAGACTGCACACAAGTTTGTTGATTGTGATGTGCCATCGTCTATAAGGACTGAATTTGCTTGTTCCTTCGGATTGGGATTTGTCTGTGAAGGGAATTGACCAGGTGGTCTTTGTTGAGTGAGTAGCTGTTGGATTTGAGATTGCAAGGCTTTTTGGTCTTTGCGCAGAGCTGCGACCTCTTCTTGCGTATCTCGTGATTTACCCATCATCGCCTTAAACATCTCCTGCATCTGAGACATATCAGACTCAGGATTCGAAGGAGGTGGAGCTGGTCGGCTCGATGAAGCTTCATTGCCATAAGGCTGTTGTTGATATTGCCTTGGGCCTCCTTGGAAATTGGACTGAGGTCTGTAATTTTGGGATGTTTGTAGGGTATGTGGGTTTTGGATATTTCCGGTGTTTGAGTAGCTAAGGTTGGATTGCATGTTACGTTGCCATGGTTGTCTGTATCCTGAATTGTTGGTGATGTAGTTTGCTTCCTCCGCTGCTTTCATTTCTTGTAGTTGGGGGCATTGTTCATAGTCATGAGGCCCGCAACATTGCGTACAAGAAATTGTTTGTGATGGTTGAGATTGAGGAGCATAGCCTGGAGGGGTAGTAGGTGGTCGGGAAATCATCGACTTAGCTTGCTGAGGGAAGGAATTCATAGCCATCTGTTCGACCACTTTCTGTAGAGTGCTCACTTTTGTTGCTTGCTGAGCATTGCTTTCCATGAGTTGCTCATGGCTTCTCATGAGCTGGTCGAATTTGTTATCACTCTCCCCAACATGATATAATCCTGGAGTACCGCTCCTTGATCCACCGGAGGCCCAGTCTCTGATTTCCTCACAGAGAGATTCCATGCTGTTCAGAAATTGTGCTCCCGGCTTTTTCAGAACGTCAGCCCCTAACGAAGATAACACCATTGTTCTGCACGGACCGATCAAGCCCTTGTAAAACAATTGTGATACTTGTTCCTTCGTCAGACCGTGGTGAGGACAAGTGAGTAGTAGACCTTTGAAACGGTCCCAAGTTTCACAAATATTCTCCGACCCTGGTTGCTTAAAATTATAAATTTCAGCAATCATCTCCAAAGTTCGGCTCGGAGGTAGGAATTTGTCATAGAACTTGGTGGCCATGTCGTCCCAGGTACAATGGTACTCGGTGTTAAGCTATGATACCACTTGCTCGCGTTTCCCGTCAGGCTGTGTGGGAATAATGACAATCTTGCATATTGAAGTACTGCGTCGGTTGCAGTAAGGCTATTGGCATGTTGTAAGAATTTTGTAACATGTAACAGGGCTTCGTCTGGACTGGTGCCATCAAACATGCCCAACTCCTTCACACATCGAATCTGATGATATGGCTTCAGCTTTGCCACTCTCGTATTCGGATGGGCTGAGGTGAGGAAGGACGATAGCAGGCTGTTGTCCTTGGTTAGACGGCCTGTTGATATTTCGAACCGTTGCTGGTGTAGCTGCCATGTTAGCTTCCGGGTCAGAATCTATCACTGTGGTGGTATTTTGTTGAGTTCGTCTCTGCCTGAGATTGCGCAGAAAGGTTCTCTCGATTTCTGGGATGTAACCAACCGTGTGATTAATATTCTCTGGGAGGCTCTGTGACCTGGTGAAAGGCATACACCACTCAAAACAGAGAAAAGAACTGGTTAAACGTTAGAATAATAAAAGTGTTAGGAATTAGTAGACAGAAATTTAAAGTTAGTAGTTAGTATACAAGGGAACGAAATGACAATGGAACGAAATGACAGAAATTTAAAGTTAGTAGTTAGAGACAATGGAACGAAATGACAAGGAACGAAATGACAATGGAACGAAATGACAGAAATAAATAACAATAATATTAACAAATGTCAGAAGTCCGATGTCCAAAATTAGATGTCCAAGTCAGAAGTCCGATGTCCAAATCAGATGTCCGAGGTTATATGTCCGAAATTGGATTAACAGTTTTTTTTTGATTTTATTATTTAATTATTTTAGTAGATTAACAGATTATTGTAATAAAACAGGTGAATTAACCGGGGCTTAGGGACTAGATTAAATCAAGTCCCCAACGGCGCCATTTTGCAGAGTGGATTTATCGTGAGTTATTAGCACAGGTGAAATTGATAAAGAGAGAAATTAATACTCAAAATATCCGTCGGGCTGCAAATTAAAACCCGGTCGTAGTAGTATAGAAGACAGAAGCGGCCGGGGTCAAACCGTGGGACTTAAAGCGAGTTAAAACAGTTCCTAAGCTTGTCACAAAAAGGGGGGAAGTTAATTGACTTGTTTTTAGAGAATTAAAAGAGCAGATTAAATTACTGAGTGCAGATGAATTAAATGGAACTCCGGGTTCAGGTTAATATGATTTAATTAATTGTGCTAACTCTACCGGTTTAATAAAGTAGTTTGGCAAGATTCCTATAATTTTCTTAAGGTCCGATGAAAACTCTTAAGAACTCGTTTACCTGTAATGCAAGGTCCGATGAAAACTCGAGCAAAAGCCTGTAAACGGCAGAGGAGTATGAGGCTTTATTCTTGCAACATGTATTAACTTAAACGATGAAAATAAGTTCTTACAGTTTTACGGCTTAATTAACCCGTCTGTTTCTAACCGATGAAATTAAAAACAGACTTAGTAAGGCTTTTTAATAAACCGATGAAATTTATTAAAAAGGGAGAGAAACAAAACTTTAATCGTAACAAACTGAATTATTTTTAAACCGGTAGAAATATATTACACAGCTTAACAAACCATAATTAAAAACCTTGCCCGGAGCAAATCCTCCT
The DNA here is from genome assembly GCA_023374045.1 of Limonium bicolor. Lineage (NCBI taxonomy): Eukaryota > Viridiplantae > Streptophyta > Magnoliopsida > Caryophyllales > Plumbaginaceae > Limonium > Limonium bicolor. Next base: position 20,652,488 of record CM041783.1, on the reverse strand, counting down.
TAGCCAGACATATTAACTGGTAATAAATCTGACAGAGGTTGGACGTAATAACAGCACGGAGACGTGATTAGTGAATGGAGAAATGGAGAGGTCGAAGAGTGAAACATGTACGTAAGTTATTGTAAGTGAAGTGGGTGAATTTGAGAATTTAGAGAACTGGGGTATGAGATGTACGTGAGTGTTTAACTGGAAGAGAATGAATGAGGTGAGTGTGAGTGATTTTCTGGTTTTCTCCGTGCACTCGTACAAGGCTGTAGGGAATGGTTATTTATAGAAGGAAGGAAGAGTACGTAGAAGATTGCAGTTGATTGCCTCTGTTGATTTCTTCACTGATTGAAGCATTGATTGCTTCATTTATTGCAGGGGACAGGAGCTGGAGATGCGCGAGCGAAATAAGGTAGGCGACGGCGGGGTAGATAGATAAGGCGAGTTGCAGAGTCGCGCGAAGAAGAAAACTATTTTTGGGCGCGATTTAACTCTTGTCCGCCTGTGGAACCGCCTCCAATCAGGGCGGTTTGTGTGTTGTCCGCCCCCATGTCCGCCTCTGGTCCGCCTTGTTGTCCGCCTCCTTTTGGGGCGGTTGTGCAGGCGGTTGCAATGCTGTAGTGCTGACCGTGACTTATTTCGTTCTACGAACTTCGACCGGCTCTAGATTCTTCGTTTGGACTCCGTTTTCTGAGCCGTTTGCGTCTACGCGTTCGTCTCTTTGTCTACTTCACTCCCGGCTTGGTTTTCCTCATGTTAAACCAATAATTCTGTGAGATAAACAATAAAATATAAACTAGAGGAAAACTAACAGAAGTGGAGAAATGAGCAAGAAAAGTGCTGATATTAAACATGAAATACACCTATAAAACATGCTCATTTTGACACTTATCACCGAACTTTGGAAACTCGGACACATGTTCGGACATGCCACTGTTTTGGCCAAAAAATTTGTTTAAGGTTAGGAAAGGTTGTCTAAAAATGGTGATTAGTTAGTAATGATGATATGAGGTTATTTAAGACATGTTAGGAGTGTAATAATGACAATTTAAAAGGGGTGAGAAGTTATAACAAAGTGTGAATACAAAATAACTAGTTAAGTGAAGTAAAAGTTAACAATGGATTAGTACATTAATTAACCGACGTTACTAAATGTGTATAGGATTCTTCAAAGGTGGAAACCAGTCGAAGCAAGGACCAAGGTATGGTTTTCTTGCAGTCTGTTGCCTACCGGTTTACACCGGCTTGTGTGTTGTATGTTTTTCTGTGTGTTTATGACGTTATAAGACTTAATCATGAAATGAGTTTATAGTTGTTCATATTATTGTGATGTTATGATGTGACTCATTTCCCTTGTGTGTGTCTAACATGACTTACCACTTGTTGTGAATTGTTTGTTAAGTTCCACTGTTGAACTTCTAACAAGTGCTAACTGGGAAGTGAGGAATCCGGTTGTCCGGTCATGCATGTAAGTTTAAGAGTAGATATCTGTATCAGATTCGACTCTTATGTTGTTAAGATTGTTCTCCTTCATTTGGCGTTCGATCTCCCGCTAGCTTCCTCCAAAGCTTACCTATTCTGACTTATGATCGGTTTAGTGGGAACATGTGTTTGTGTGGTGTGTTCGGGTCACAATATCCGAACCATCTGTGACTTAAGTTACTCGTACGAATAACAGAACGGTAATGAGTGTGTGTAACAAGCTTAACATGAGAGTGAACCATTCTCTAGGCTTCTTATGTTATTTAACCTTCTTGGTTTAATATTGTGGAAAGAGTATCCACTGTGTATGTAATGTTGTGCTATCCAATAATGTTGCTATGCCATATGTTATGTTATGTTTAAAATGAATGCCATGTCATCATGACAATTAGTTGCGCGTATCCCGGTAGCCGATGGGCTGCGCGTTTGTAACACCCCATCCAACAACAAACACATAACAACATTCTGCAGCGGAAAATATACTACGTCACATTACTTAACTCGTTGGTGTTACACGCCGTTAACCACCCACGTGGCTAACAAGGCTATTACATAAACATTGTACCGGTCTAATGGACTAGATTCCCGAGCGACTACACATTATTATCCCTTTCCATTAACAACAAACATACACCTACCTTCCAACTGTACCGAGTATTTACAAACTGATGCCGATAACAATCTCGGTCTTACTACACCTACAGTACATATACAATTTAAATGATTACCCATGTACAACGTCTACCCCGTCCTACTCTCGAACGGCTTCCAGCTCTCTGTACCTGAAATAGGAAAAGAAGAGAAAGGGTGGCCCCCAAGGGGCTCAGCACCTTTGCTGGTATGGTAATCCCGCAGCCCACATGCTACCGGGCCACGCACAACTAATTGTCGTCTTAGCATGCGGTTGATTATATTTAAATCATGCATGCAACTGTAAACACACAACACACAACATTTCACCTCAATGGGCTCAATAAACGGATAATACATCCTTATTTGATAAGTCACTCATGGTATTCATTATCCCTAGAGTGTTTCTCCTCTAATGGAGCTACTTCCTTAATAGACGACAACTACCCATTAATCGGGTTATCCTTAAACGCCTCTTATCACAAACTGGGATTCATATCCATGCTCCACATACTGCACATTTTACAACATATAACCTGCATCACATAACAAAACATAACAACATTTTTCACGTTTCGACGTGCACATAATAACATCGCAATAGAAATTGCATTACAACAACATCACATAACATAACGGGAACGGTCCTCTTAGGAACCGACCCAAACATTGTTAATTCACTGGTGAGCCTAGAGAATGATGTCACCCTCATGATAAGCTCGTTATACAACAACAACAACACTCATTACCGTCCTAATAGTCAGACAAGTAACTTAAGTTAAGATGGTTCGGGTTTGGTGGCCCGAACACACCACACAAACACATGTTCCCCCTAAACCGATCATAAGTCAGAATAGCTAAGCTTTGGAATAAGCTAATGGGAGATCATAACCCGTGAGGGAAACAACCATAATAGATAGAAGGGTAAGGCTAAGAAGGATACCCATTCCCAAACAACGCGCGACCGGCCAAACCGGATTCCTCACCACTGTTAGTACATTCTTACTTTAAGATATTAGTTAGAACCCCACTATGGAGTCTATCACATCTACACACCATACAGTATTACAACTGGGTTAAACACACAAGGGAGATCTCTACATTCACATACACATATCACACAATTAACACACGCATAGCCGTGGTTAGAATGTCCCATGGTTCGGGTCGTTTAATCTGAATACCGAACTCCCATGTGATCCTAGACTCAGTTAACTAAGGTTAACACTTTCGAGGTTAAATGGTATCGGAGTTGAACACGCCACATAAAGGAATTATTGTAAACTCATTACATGTTTTATCTTACAACGTGGGAAACATACAGAAAAACACATTGGCATACAAGTCGGTGTTATCCGGTAGAACATAGGTTGCAAGAAAACCATACCTGTCACCGGAGTCCACTTTACCATGTTCACTTATGTTCCTCGGGCAATTCTCAGACAACTGATAACATTACATGTACTTTTGTTAACATCGGGGTAACATGGTTGTTTAAAGTCTAATGCTTATACTTATCCCCGTTAACTTAGTTAAACAACTTCACATTTTAACATGTTTTACTTTTACATTTTAATACAATTTTCCTCCACTAAATTGTCATTATAACTCACTTAACATGTCCTTAACAATCTTATAACATCATTACTTAATAATCCCCATCATCTTATAACCTTAAAAATTGTTTTGTTTTTTTTTTGTTTTTTTACATAATTTTGGGCCGTCCGACCCACCGTCCGACCCACAACTGGGTAAGACCGTTCCAGCGACTCTTCCTGTCTTTTAAATACACATGTCCGACCCACCGTCCGACCCACAACTGGGTCGGGCCGTTCCAGAAACTCCAACGGTTGCATTAATCAGAGCTGTCCGACCCACCCTGGGTCGGACCACTAGGTCGGACAACACCAGAAGTTGTCCAAAACTTGTCAAACTTTCTCCAAACTTTTCCTCAAGCCTCCTAATGTGTTCTAACATCATTTGGCACATCAAACACACCTTTAGCCATGTACTAAACTCTTTAAATCACTAACCAAAACCATTTTATCATTCACAAATTCCTTACAAAATTCCTAGCACTTGGAATGTTTTCTCCTTAAGATTTCTAAGTGCTATTTCACCAATAATGACCACTATACCAAGGTGTTTCCTCTACACCTTAACATCATCTCTCAAACTTCTTTTCTTACTAACTAAATCTCCTTTTTCACATCTTACCTAAACATCAACATTCCTAAACCTTAAACAAACTTCTCCAAGACTTTAATACATTCTCAAAAACACACATTGAATTCCTAGAACTTCCAAGATAATACCTAAATCCTTGTATCACTCTAAATCACCTTAGTACATGTTTTCTTCCCTAGTAAAACATTTGTTCACCTTTAACACTTCCTAGTTCACCAAAACTCATTTAAGCACTTAGAACTTCTTATACATTTTACAAATTTTGCCATAACTTCTCTTGGCACATCATCATTCCAAAACTCATGGTTTTCACCATTAAACATTCAAGAACACTTAATCACTTAATGCACATTCCTTACACACTAACATATTGTTTTTCCTTCATTAACCATCCAAGACACTCATCTTCACAAATAATGTTCTTTACACACATCTAAATCCTTAAACTACATTACATCACAATATAGTGCATAAACTTATTTGCTTGGCACTTAGGCCTTTAAATAACATGGCTCTTAGGCCCTTAAATAACATAAACCTTAAACACTGAATTTCCCACATAAATAATGCCTTTGACCTGCAAATACACCCAACAATACATATTCCCTTAATAAACTCCTTAAGAGCATTTTACTAGCTCATTTGCCATTGGCTCCTTAGGTATTTTATTAAGCAAATCAAGCTCATTTTCCTAGGCATTTAAACCACATTAGGTTAACACATTTACCTCTTTTCTTTCAAGACTCCCCACTTGTTTTTCTTTGTTCTTCCTTGATAGAAAATCGGCAAGGGCTTTTATCACTTGTCAATCTTCTAATCAATACACATATAAGGGTAATGAGCATTAAGTTTAATACTCCAACTCATAGTTAAACCCTAGGTTTACATATGTGTCTTAAAACACCAAAATTTGATGATTACCTTTGGAATTCGGAAGAGAGCTTGGTTAAGTAGCAAGATAGGACTCCTCCTAGTCCTTTGAAGTTTGAATTAAGCTATGAAGAGAGCAAGAAAAAAGCACCATTGTGAGGTGAATTTCGGATACATACAAAAATGAAGGAAAACATCATTTTTCTTTGAGTTTCCTTACCTTGAAGCCAAGGATAACAATAATATATGAAAAGGTGAGCTCAAGCTCCATCAATGGTGAATCTCCTTGGCACCGAAATGAGGCTTTTGAATATTTGAAAAGATAGAAGTGTAGAGCTTGCTCCAACTAGAAGAATGGTGGTCTTGAAATTGAATTTGGACCATAAAGCTAGGAGTTACAAGAGATCAAAGATGGAGTTTGGTGTGGTACTATTGCAAACCGTAGAAGAGAGCATGAAGGGAGGAAGAACCGTGTGAAATGAGAAGGAAGAAGAGAATGAGAAGGTAAGTTTGCTCTTGGTAGATATTTATGTTATAAAGTAACTTTCTTCCTTTACTTACTTTTCCTTCCTTTCCTTAATTGATTTCTTTTACATGTTGGTGACTCACCATAACAAAAACCGGCCCCCATTAGTATTCTAGGGGTATGATAGTCTTTGTTGACCAATTTAATTACTTATAACAACATATGTTACAAACTAGCTTATTTTAGTTACTATTCACTAAAACAAGGCACATAGATGTGAAATTTTTGATTTCCCATTGATATAGACTTCCAAATGTGATACTATATATTACACATGTTAATTAAAGAGTAATGATGGACATTTAGCCATTCAAAACACATTTACAAGGCAATTTTTCAAAAATGTGCTTTAAGACTCCTTAAAGCACATTTTGTGTTTTAACTTGTTTTCAAGCTTGGTTTTCTTTGGTAATTGATTTAATATGTTCATTAACATATTTATAAGGTATAGGTATGACCATTAGGTCTTATACAAATTTATCCCAAGCTTAGAGCACATTTTTGCTCATATTGACTTTAAGGTATATTCTTGTGTTTTATTTGGTTTAACTGTCTACCAAGGTTTCCTAAGGACTTATTTAGCCTTATTAATTCATAATTGAATATTATTAAGTCTTGGTAGGCTCTTTGGGTCCTAACCAAGTTCACTCCAAGCTTAGAGCATGTTTTTGCTCAAGTTGTGTCTTAGTGCTTTATTGCATTTACTATGGTTTAAATTGTTCACTGATGTCTCTAAGGCACTTTTTAGCCTTTATATACCATAGTTTAATATTTAAACCACATATCAAGGTTTGGGGTATTTCAATCTACCCCCCTTAAAAGAACTTCGTCCTCGAAGTTTACACTTCCCACACATCTTGGATTAGAATACGGGGATTACTTATAGAAATAAAACTTCCATAACCAAACACACTTTACATCACAACCTCGGACTTAATGGTCCGGGCAACACATTCACATCCATACATAACATAACATATTTACTTGATAACCTCAGACTCAATGGTCCGGGTATCTTAACAACATTTACACACACATAACAACCCTTAGACTCTCTGGTCTTGGATAACATAACAACATTTAGACACATAGGTCTTGATAACATAACAGCCTTTAGACACATAGGTCTATGTAACACAACACATTTAGACTCATAGGTCTCAATAGCATACACTTTAGGAAATCCAAGTCAAAATAATATTTATTACACATACCACACAACATGTCATAGCATGTATAGCAATCAAAATATCTTTGATATACACTGTGATCCCGCAGAACCCGGTCGCGATGGAACCCTTTCGTCCCCGTGCCTTTGGGAGATCAAAACAATCACTTAAATTTGAATTTTTTTTCCTTGTGAGGTTAAGTAAGAGAACTTTAATTATGTAAAATATCTATCGATGTTTTATAAATACCAATTCAAAATCCTTTTGAAAACACATACGACTCCAAGTCCATCTTATGCTCTTTGCTTCTTTTATTAGCGTGGTTATTTGTGACCACTTAAGGGGAGCTTCAAGAATCATTCAACCCTAATGTGATCAGCATCAGTGTCGAACTATCCTTCCACCCCAATTTGTGTTCGGCTTCCCTTGATCGCATGCAAATCAAGTTCCACTTCCCACTTCATTTTCAAGCATCAAATAAATCACTCATTTCCAATTTTCTATCTTTTTAATCATTCTAATCATGATCACAACATCTCCAAGGGATAGAACTTCGTCTATCAGTTATCTACATACACCTTAATCTTGTTACCTAGGGAATCTTATTCTCACTAGGTTCTATGTCGGTTTCATACCCTTTCATGAATCACTATATAATATATATATACACATATATTTTATCAAAATACAACACACAGTTTCACGTTTGTACACTGTCAGGGTTTTTTTTTTGTTCCCCGGGAGTTTCTCTACTCCCCACACTTGTACTATCACACACAATTGTTAACAAACAAACACACTTATCACAATGGTATTCGCATCTTCTGTGCGCAATTACCACAATTAAACCATGAATGAATGCGTATGTTTACATAACACACACACCAATCATTAAAACAAATTATTTTGTGCTATGCACAACATAAATCACGTACACTTGTACGGTAATACACACTAAGTGGTTTTGCGCTCTACCCCCCTTAAAAGGGATTACGTCCACGTAATCAATCACTAAACATTGGCTTAAAATGTTCTACCGTCGTGAAGTGTTTTAACTTCCACGCGGTCTATTACACAATGGATTCTGATTAGAGGATCTTAACCATATTGGCGGTTTAGTTCCTAAACCAAGAATTCTCATTGGAGTTTGTTTAAACTCTTAGTTGGTTTCGATTCTGGCCTGTGAGGCTTCTAGGCATTAATAATTAGCCATTCACTCATGTTTACCATGCACATTCAACACTTGAATTACTGGCTCACTAGTTTCTGCTGCGAAACTCCAATAACTGTAGAGCTTAATTGCCCCATTTGTTATTCTTACTGTATTGTACATCCCCAATTGTCACCTTCATCTTGGTAACAATGGTTTCTCAACCGACGCGTGGTATCTCTTACCGTTAGCGAATTCGGTGAGTTATAAACTTTCTATCTACTTCCATATCGATTTACTGTGTATACAGCTATGTATTTCACAATGATTGACTTGTTCCCTTCTGACTTACTGTCAGTTTAGATTGAGCTACTACCTAGTGTGTAGTGCTCTCTCAGCTATTTACAACATTTGGGGTATATTCCATACCGATATTTAGCAGTTAGTGCTACTGTAGTCACTTACTGTTAATCATGTCTCCAAATTTGGTTTTGCACAAGTACTCTTTTATTGGTGTGGCCTTGCATTTCCTATGCATCGGCCATTATAACATTATTTCTCCACAATTAACATGTTTCCAATTCCTAGCTATCCCACTTGATCATTACTGCGCAAGTGCAATACCAAAACACTCAATCATACAGAGTGCAGAGGCGTAAACTCTTGACAGTAAATCCCTTATGTGATTCGCCATGGAATTCACACTGAGTTCCTCATCACATAGTACCTACCACTGGCTTATTGCCCAGTCTGTTTAACATCGCTTACCTTGCATCTCCACTGAGTTTAACTCATAACTGGTCTTATCTGCCACATTATTATTCAATAACACTTATACAACGGTCGCTTACTGCGCACCGTGCTTATTGTATAACACTAACTTACATGGTATTTACTGTCACATTAACTTCCACACATATACTTATATTATTCACATTATGGTTCGTCATTCATTTGGATGACTACCGAATGCTCCTTGAGCATTGATCATTCGAGTCACAAGCCGACATTATTCAGCTCGGTGTTTCACTTTATACTCACATACTACTAAGCTAACTTCTCTCTTTCAATAATAACATCGTCCATCCTTAATGTATTTCTTGAACTTGATTCATATAACTACCGCTCCTGCGGTCTCACAATATCGAGAGGTATCCCCACTCTTAATGCAGTGGTTCGTTTACCACTTTATTTACTTGTATAACATAAAGTCCTGTAATCGATCAAACTTACATAACATATCTTGCTTGTGGCTTATAAGCCTTATTGTCTTGAGCTGCGCTCGTTGTAAGCTGTCCACATTCATTTATTTCTCTGTGCAACATTTCATGATTTGGATATTATATTGGGCTCCATGACAAGGTCGTTGCATCACGTTTCCTTTTACGGGATGCCCCTTAGGATTGCCAGTCCGTCTCCTGACAACTTATGTCTAAACTGGGTGTTAGTTTCAACCCTCGTGTTTCTATCACGTTATCTTGTTCAATTTTCGTCGATGCAAACACCCTTCAAGGATCGCTCCTGGGTGTTGCTAAGTTATGCCTTTACATCTAGTTCACACTTATTGGTATATTCTGTTAGCCACGCCGTTTGTGTTCTTAACTGGCTTATTATCTCCTTCTGTGAAGATCAACATTTCCTGGTAGGGGAGGTACTCATTCTGGGAGTTTCATCCCGTTCATTGCACATTAATGTGTCCACATTAGGCATCTGCTTAGCCATGGACAGGCTGGGTCACCGTTCCAGCTAACATGTTTATTCTTGAGGATCCTTAAGATGTATACGATGTCTTTACATTACAGTTAGTGCACTTCGCACCTCCTGACTCTTAAGCATTTCGTTGAAAGGAATTCACTAATTCCTTTAGTCTCGTTAACTTAACTGAGTTCCTTAACTTCAACCATTCATGGTAATCCTTAGTTCTTGTTTGACTTATACTGCTGACCGTAGTACGGAGTCGACTACTTCCCGTGTTTCGGACTCTACTTGTATACATATGTGGGGTACCATACTGATACATCACTACTTACCCAACTAACCCATAAGTAGGTTTGTCAGGCCCACAAGCTCCTATCGGAGTGCGGTCGTCCCATAATTCAGTTGGTACACGCGTAGTGTCCGTCACATGCCTAGGTGAAGTATTCTGTTGTCAACTCCCTTATATTGTCCCGTGACAATATTCATTCCATGTTTCCCGAACTTAATCGAGGGAAAGTCTATCCGCTGTTGTACCTTTATCAACTGCCCTTGGTTCTACTGGTTTGGTTTAGAAGAAGGTTAGAAAGAAGTATTGGTTTGAAAGAAAATCTGGTTTTGAAAAGAAAAGAGTTTGAATAAATCTAAGTTGAAAGAAAAATTCTCATGGTTTTACAATGCCTTCTTGCCTTAACCAAATCTAGCTTCTTGCTGACTGGTGTACTTCCAATTACAGAGGTTAGGCTAACAAGCCCTTCCACTGTTATGACGATCACATTTAACTTTATGGTACTTAACCAAGTACTTTGTAGTGGTTACAAATTTCCCGAACAGCCCTGTTATAGCAGCACTTGCTATAGCAAGTGCGCCATGCTAACTGGCTATCGGTTAAGCACACATAGTGGTTGCGGTATTGTTTTTACCCGCACTGTCATCAGTGGCCTTGTTGGCCCTCACTAATCTTACTGTCTTGATAATAACTCCTCTAGGTGACTTCTCACTGTCTTCACATGATAATCATTAACTAGGGTGTTTCCCATTCTGGGAGACCCCTTTTTCTTTTATTGTTTCCTCTTCGTAGCCCGTTCCACCCATTTGTCGTGGTTACTGAGACTTGTCTCTTGTTTGGGCACTACATTGTAGTTCCTTTGTCGGTCGGTATACCATTGGTGTGTCATTTAACAACTGTGGCTCCGTAGACACTCGTCTCGGGTTTCATTAATCCACTTCTTGCCTGTTGCACAGTCGGTGTGTTGCAAGCTGGTTATTCTCGACTGCTCTGCTTGTCGACCCAGGTTGCCGGAAATTCCATTCCCTTATACACAAAATTCTTCATCCTTCGCTATTAATGCGGTTAACATTGTTCATATGGAAACCGTCTCCGGGATTCCCACTCTTCGGCATCTACCGTATGACCGGTTCTCCCGTACTCTAATGGTATTTAATAACAGCCAGATCGGGTATTCCCGAGTAAGAGTGGACTTCCATCTCTCCGGCGTTCTTTCCCAAGTTATAAAACAGGGTTTGTGGAGGGCGGGAAGGATATTGTAGGTTTCCAGTACACACTGGTAATTTTAACTAGCGTATCTCTCACGCTATCACTCAACCCTAAACCAAAGGTACTAAAATCCTAACTCGGTACTTCCTAAGCTCGGTAATTCAGTCATCAGAGCGATACTTCGCTCTGATACCACTTTTTGTAACACCCCATCCAACAACAAACACATAACAACATTCTGCAGCGGAAAATATACTACTTCACAATACTTAACTCGTTGGTGTTACACGCCGTTAACCACCCACTTGGCTAACAAGGCTATTACATAAACATTGTACCGGTCTGATGGACTAGATTCCCGAGCGACTACACATTATTATCCCTTTCCATTAACAACAAACATACACCTACCTTCCAACTGTACCGAGTATTTACAAACTGATGCCGATAACAATCTCGGTCTTACTACACCTACAGTACATATACAATTTAAATGATTACCCATGTACAACGTCTACCCCGTCCTACTCTCGAACGGCTTCCAGCTCTCTGTACCTGAAATAGGAAAAGAAGAGAAAGGGTGGCCCCCAAGGGGCTCAGCACCTTTGCTGGTATGGTAATCCCGCAGCCCACATGCTACTACCGGGCCACGCACAACTAATTGTCGTCTTAGCATGCAGTTGATTATATTTAAATCATGCATGCAACTGTAAACACACAACACACAACATTTCGCCTCAATGGGCTCAATAAACGGATAATACATCCTTATTTGATAAGTCACTCATGGTATTCATTATCCCTAGAGTGTTTCTCCTCTAATGGAGCTTCTTCCTTAATAGACGACAACTACCCATTAATCGGGTTATCCTTAAACGCCTCTTATCACAAACTGGGATTCATATCCATGATCCACATACTCCACATTTTACAACATATAACCTGCATCACATAACAAAACATAACAACATTTTTCACGTTTCGACGTGCACATAATAACATCGCAATAGAAATTGCATTACAACAACATCACATAACATAACGGGAACGGTCCTCTTAGGAACCGACCCAAACATTGTTAAATCACTGGTGAGCCTAGAGAATGATGTCACCCTCATGATAAGCTCGTTATACAACAACAACAACACTCATTACCGTCCTAATAGTCGGACAAGTAACTTAAGTTAAGATGGTTCGGGTTTGGTGGCCCGAACACACCACACAAACACTTGTTCCCCCTAAACCGATCATAAGTCAGAATAGCTAAACTTTAGAATAAGCTAATGGGAGATCATAACCCGTGAGGGAAACAACCATAACAGAGAGAAGGGTAAGGCTAAGAAGGATACCCACTCCCAAACAACGCGTGACCGGCCAAACCGGATTCCTCACCACTGTTAGTACATTCTTACTTTAAGATATTAGTTAGAACCCCACTATGGAGTCTATCACATCTACACACCATACAGTATTACAACTGGGTTAAACACACAAGGGAGATCCCTACATTCACATACACATATCACACAATTAAGACACGCATAGCCGTGGTTAGAACGTCCCATGGTTCGGGTCGTTTAATCCGAATACCGAACTCCCATGTGATCCTAGACTCAGTTAACTAAGGTTAACACTTCCGAGGTTAAATGGTATCGGAGTTGAACACGCCACATAAAGGAATTACTGTAAGCTCATTACATGTTTTATCTTACAACGTGGCAAACATACAGAAAAACACATTGGCATACAAGCCGGTGTAATCCGGTAGGACACAGGTTGCAAGAATACCATACTTGTCACCGGAGTCCACTTTACCATGTCCACTTATGTTCCTCGGGCAATTCTCGGACAACTGATAACATTACATGTACTTTTTTTAACATCGGGGTAACATGGTTGTTTAAAGTCTAATGCTTATACTTATCCCCGTTAACTTAGTTAAACAACTTCACATTTTAACTTGTTTTACTTTTACATTTTAATACAATTTTTCCTCCACTAAATTGTCATTATAACTCACTTAACATGTCCTTAACAATCTTATAACATCATTACTTAATAATCCCCATCATCTTATAACCTTAAACATTGTTTTGTTTTTCTTTTACATAATTTTGGGCCGTCCGACCCACCGTCCGACCCACAACTGGGTCGGACCGTTCCAGCGACTCTTCCCGTCTTTTAAATACACATGTCCGACCCACCGTCCGACCCACAACTGGGTCGGACCGTTCCAGAAACTCCAACGGTTGCATTAATCAGAGCTGTCCGACCCACCCTGGGTCGGACCACTAAGTCGGACAACACCAGAAGTTGTCCAAAACTTGTCAAACTTTATCCAAACTTATCCTCAAGCCTCCTAATGTGTTCTAACATCATTTGGCACATCAAACACACCTTTAGCCATGTACTAAACTCTTTAAATCACTCACCAAAACCATTTTATCATTCACAAATTCCTTACAAAATTCCTAGCACTTGGATTGTTTTCTCCTTAAGATTTCTAAGTGGTATTTCACCAATAATGACCACTATACCAAGGTGTTTCATCTACACCTTAACATCATCTCTCAAACTTCTTTTCTTACTAACTAAACCTCCTTTTTCACATCTTACCTAAACATCAACATTCCTAAACCTTAAACAAACTTCTCCAAGACTTTAATACATTCTCAAAAACACACATTGAATTCCTAGAACTTCCAAGATAATACCTAAATCCTTGTATCACTCTAAATCACCTTAGTACATGTTTTCTTCCCTAGTAAAACATTTGTTCACCTTTAACACTTCCTAGTTCACCAAAACTCATTTAAGCACTTAGAACTTCTTATACATTTTCCAAATTTTGCCATAGCTTCCCTTGGCACATCATCATTCCAAAACTCATGGTTTTCACCATTAAACATTCAAGAACACTTAATCACTTAATGCACATTCCTTACAAACAAACATATCGTTTTTCCTTCATTAACCATCCCTGACACTCATCTTCACAAAGAATGTTCTTTACACACATCTAAATCCTTAAACTACACTACATCACAATATAGTGCATAAACTTAATTGCTTGGCACTTAGGCCTTTAAATAACATGGCTCTTAGGCCCTTAAATAACATAAACCTTAAACACTGAATTTCCCACATAAATAATGCCTTTGACCTACAAATACACCCAACAATACATATGCCCTTAATCAACTCCTTGAGAGCATTTTACTAGCTCATTTGCCATTGGCTCCTTAGGTATTTTATTAAGCAAATCAAGCTCATTTTCCTAGGCATTTAAACCACATTAGGTTAACACATTTACCTCTTTTCTTTCAAGACTCCCCACTTGTTTTTCTTTGTTCTTCCTTGATAGAAAATCGGCAAGGGCTTTTATCACTTGTCAATCTTCTAATCAATACACATATAAGGGTAATGAGCATTAAGTTTAATACTACAACTCATAGTTAAACCCTAGGTTTACATATGTGTCTTAAAACACCAAAATTTGATGATTACCTTTGGAATTCGGAATAGAGCTTGGTTAAGTAGCAAGATAGGACTCCTCCTAGTCCTTTGAAGTTTGAATTAAGCTATGAAGAGAGCAAGAAAAAAGCACCATTGTGAGGTGAATTTCGGACACATACAAAAATGAAGGAAAACATCATTTTTCTTTGAGTTTCCTTACCTTGAAGCAAAAGAGAACAATAATATGTGAAAAGGTGAGCTCAAGCTCCATCAATGGTGAATCTCCTTGGCACCGAAATGAGGCTTTTGAATATTTGAAAAGATAGAAGTGTAGAGCTTGCTCCAACTAGAAGAATGGTGGTCTTGAAATTGAATTTGGACCATGGAGCTAGGAGTTACAAGAGATCAAAGATGGAGTTTGGTGTGGTACTATTGCAAACCGTAGAAGAGAGCATGAAGGGAGGAAGAACCGTGTGAAATGAGAAGGAAGAAGAGAATAAGAAGGTAAGTTTGCTTTTGGAAGATATTTATGTTATAAAGTAACTTTCTTCGTTTACTTACTTTTCCTTCCTTTCCTTAATTGATTTCTTTTACATGTTGGTGACTCACCATAACAAAAACCGGCCCCCATTAGTAGTCTAGGGGTATGATAGTCTTTGTTGACCAATTTAATTACTTATAACAACATATGTTACAAACTAGCTTATTTTAGTTACTATTCACTAAAACAAGGCACATAGATGTGAAATTTTTGATTTCCCATTGATATAGACTTCCAAATGTGATAATATATAGTACACATGTTAGTTAAAGAGTAATGATGGACATTTAGCCATTCAAAACTCATTTACAAGACAATTTTTCAAAAATGTGCTTTAAGACTCCTTAAAGCACATTTTGTGTTTTAACTTTTTTTCAAGCTTGGTTTTCTTTGGTAATTGATTTAATATGTTCATTAACATATTTATAAGGTATAGGTATGACCATTAGGTCTTATACAAATTTATCTCAAGCTTAGAGCACATTTTTGCTCATATTGACTTTAAGGTATATTCTTGTGTTTTATTTGGTTTAACTGTCTACCAAGGTTTCCTAAGGACTTATTTAGCCTTATTAATTCATAATTGAATATTATTAAGTCTTGGTAGGCTCTTTGGGTCCTAACCAAGTTCATTCCAAGCTTAGAGCATGTTTTTGCTCAAGTTGTGTCTTAGTGCTTTATTGCATTTACTATGGTTTAAATTGTTCACTGATGTCTCTAAGGCACTTTTTAGCCTTTATATACCATAGTTTAATATTTAAACCACATATCAAGGTTTGGGGTATTTCAATCTACCCCCCTTAAAAGAACTTCGTCCTCGAAGTTTACACTTCCCACACATCTTGGATTAGAATACGGGGATTACTTATAGAAATAAAACTTCCATAACCAAACACACTTTACATCACAACCTCGGACTTAATGGTCCGGGCAACACATTCACATCCATACATAACATAACATATTTACTTGATAACCTCGGACTCAATGGTCCGGGTATCTTAACAACATTTACACACACATAACAACCCTTAGACTCTCTGGTCTTGGATAACATAACAACATTTAGACACATAGGTCTTGATAACATAACAGCCTTTAGACACATAGGTCTATGTAACACAACACATTTAGACTCATAGGTCTCGATAGCATACACTTTAGGAAATCCAAGTCAAAATAATATTTATTACACATACCACACAACATGTCATAGCATGTATAGCAATCAAAATATCTTTGATATACACTGTGATCCCGCAGAACCCGGTCGCGATGGAACCCTTTCGTCCCCTGCCTTTGGGAGATCAAAACAATCACTTAAATTTGAATTTTTTTTCCTTGTGAGGTTAAGTAAGAGAACTTTAATTATGTAAAATATCTATCGATGTTTTATAAATACCAATTCAAAATCCTTTTGAAAACACATACGACTCCAAGTCCATCTTATGCTCTTTGCTTCTTTTATTAGCGTGGTTATTTGTGACCACTTAAGGGGAGCTTCAAATCATTCAACCCTAATGTGATCAGCATCAGTGTCGAACTATCCTTCCACCCCAATTTGTGTTCGGCTTCCCTTGATCGCATGCAAATCAAGTTCCACTTCCCACTTCATTTTCAAGCATCAAATAAATCACTCATTTCCAATTTTCTATCTTTTTAATCATTCTAATCATGATCACAACATCTCCAAGGGATGAACTTCGTCTATCAGTTATCTACAACACCTTAATCTTGTTACCTAGGGAATCTTATTCTCACTAGGTTCTATGTCGGTTTCATACCCTTTCATGAATCACTATATAATATATATATACACATATATTTTATCAAAATACAACACACAATTTCACGTTTGTACACTGTCAGGGTTTTTTTTTTGTTCCCCGGGAGTTTCTCTACTCCCCACACTTGTACTATCACACACAATTGTTAACAAACAACACACTTATCACAATGGTATTCGCATCTTCTGTGCGCAATTACCACAATTAACCATGAATGAATGCATATGTTTACATAACACACACACCAATCATTAAAACAAATTATTTTGTGCTATGCACAACATAAATCACGTACACTTGTACGGTAATACACACTAAGTGGTTTTGCGCTCTACCCCCCTTAAAAGGGATTACGTCCACGTAATCAATCACTAAACATTGGCTTAAAATGTTCTACCATCGTCGTGAAGTGTTTTAACTTCCACGCGGTCTATTACACAATGGATTCTGATTAGAGGATCTTAACCATATTGGCGGTTTAGTTCCTAAACCAAGAATTCTCATTGAGTTTGTTTAAACTCTTAGTTGGTTTCGATTCTGGCCTGTGAGGCTTCTAGGCATTAATAATTAGCCATTCACTCATGTTTACCATGCATTCAACACTTGAATTACTGGCTCACTAGTTTTGCTGCGAAACTCCAATAACTGTAGAGCTTAATTGCCCCATTTGTTATTCTTACTGTATTGTACATCCCCAATTGTCACCTTCATCTTGGTAAAATGGTTTCTCAACCGATGCGTGGTATCTCTTACCGTTAGCGAATTCGGTGAGTTATAAACTTTCTATCTACTTCCATAACGATTTACTGTGTATACAGCTATGTATTTCACAATGATTGACTTGTTCCCTTCTGACTTACTGTCAGTTGAGATTGAGCTACTACCTAGTGTGTAGTGCTCTCTCAGCTATTTACAACATTTGGGGTATATTCCATACCGATATTTAGCAGTTAGTGCTACTGTAGTCACTTACTGTTAATCATGTCTCCAAATTTGGTTTTGCACAAGTACTTTTATTGGTGTGGCCTTGCATTTCCTATGCATCGGCCATTATAACATTATTTCTCCACAATTAACATGTTTCCAATTCCTAGCTATCCCACTTGATCATTACTGCGCAAGTGCAATACCAAAACACTCAATCATACAGAGTGCAGAGGCGTAAACTCTTGACAGTAAATCCCTTATGTGATTCGCCATGGAATTCACACTGAGTTCCTCATCACATAGTACCTACCACTGGCTTATTGCCCAGTCTGTTTAACATCGCTTACCTTGCATCTCCACTGAGTTTAACTCATAACTGGTCTTATCTGCCACATTAATTCAACAACACTTATACAACGGTCGCTTACTGCGCACCGTGCTTATTGTATAACACTAACTTACATGGTATTTACTGTCACATTAACTTCCACACATTACTTATATATTCACATTATGGTTCGTCATTCATTTGGATGACTACCGAATGCTCCTTGAGCATTGATCATTCGAGTCACAAGCCGACATATTCAGCTCGGTGTTTCACTTTATACTCACATACTACTAAGCTAACTTCTCTCTTTCAATAATAACATCGTCCATCCTTAAGTATTTCTTGAACTTGATTCATATAACTACCGCTCCTGCGGTCTCACAATATCGAGAGGTATCCCCACTCTTAATGCAGTGGTTCGTTTACCACTCTATTTACTTGTATAACATAAAGTCCTGTAATCGATCAAACTTACATAACATATCTTGCTTGGGCTTATAAGCCTTATTGTCTTGAGCTGCGCTCGTTGTAAGCTGTCCACATTCATTTATTTCTCTGTGCAACATTTCATGATTTGGATATTATATTGGGCTCTATGACAAGGTCGTTGCATCACGTTTCCTTTTACGGGATGCCCCTTAGGATTGTCAGTCCGTCTCCTGACAACTTATGTCTAAACTGGGTGTTAGTTTCAACCCTCGTGTTTCTATCACGTTATCTTGTTCAATTTTCGTCGATGCAAACACCCTTCAAGGATCGCTCCTGGGTGTTGCTAAGTTATGCCTTTACATCTAGTTCACACTTATTGGTATATTCTGTTAGCCACGCCGTTTGCGTTCTTAACTGGCTTATTATCTCCTTCTGTGAAGATCAACATTTCCTGGTAGGGGAGGTACTCATTCTGGGAGTTTCATCCCGTTCATTGCACATTAATGTGTCCACATTAGGCATCTGCTTAGCCATGGACAGGCTGGGTCACCGTTCCAGCTAACATGTTTATTCTTGAGGATCCTTAAGATGTATACGAGTTTACATTACAGTTAGTGCACTTCGCACCTCCTGACTCTTAAGCATTTCGTTGAAAGGAATTCACTAATTCCTTTAGTCTCGTTAACTTAACTGAGTTCCTTAACTTCAACCATTCATGGTAATCCTTAGTTCTTGTTTGACTTATACTGCTGACCGTTAGTACGGAGTCGACTACTTCCCGTGTTTCGGACTCTACTTGTATACATATGTGGGGTACCATACTGATACATCACTACTTACCCAACTAACCCATAAGTAGGTCTGTCAGGCCCACAAGCTCCTATCGGAGTGCGGTCGTCCCATAATTCAGCTGGTACACGCGTAGTGTCCGTCACATGCCTAGGTGAAGTATTCTGTTGTCAACTCCCTTATATTGTCCCGTGACATATTCATTCCATGTTTCCCGAACTTATCGAGGGAAAGTCTATCCGCTGTTGTACCTTTATCAATGCCCTTGGTTCTACTGGTTTGGTTTAGAAGAAGGTTAGAAAGAAGTATTGGTTTGAAAGAAAATCTGGTTTTGAAAAGAAAAGAGTTTGAATAAATCTAAGTTGAAAGAAAAATTCTCATGGTTTTACAATGCCTTCTTGCCTTAACCAAATCTAGCTTCTTGCTGACTGGTGTACTTCCAATTACAGAGGTTAGGCTAACAAGCCCTTCCACTGTTATGACGATCACATTTAACTTTATGGTACTTTACCAAGTACTTTGTAGTGGTTACAAATTTCCCGAACAGCCCTGTTATAGCAGCACTTGCTATAGCAAGTGCGCCATGCTAACTGGCTATCGGTTAAGCACACATAGTGGTTGCGGTATTGTTTTTACCCGCACTGTCATCAGTGGCCTTGTTGGCCCTCACTAATCTTACTGTCTTGATAATAACTCCTCTAGGTGACTTCTCACTGTCTTCACATGATAATCATTAACTAGGGTGTTTCCCATTCTGGGAGACCCCTTTTTCTTTTATTGTTTCCTCTTCGTAGCCCGTTCCACCCATTTGTCGTGGTTACTGAGACTTGTCTCTTGTTTGGGCACTACATTGTAGTTCCTTTGTCGGTCGGTATACCATTGGTGTGTCATTTAACAACTGTGGTTCCGTAGACACTCGTCTCGGGTTTCATTAATCCACTTCTTGCCTGTTGCACAGTCGGTGTGTTGCAAGCTGGTTATTCTCGACTGCTCTACATGTCGACCCAGGTTGCCGGAAATTCCATTCCCTTATACACAAAATTCTTCATCCTTCGCTATTAATGCGGTTAACATTGTTCATATGGAAACCGTCTCCGGGATTCCCACTCTTCGGCATCTACCGTATGACCGGTTCTCCCGTACTCTAAAGGTATTTAATAACAGCCAGATCGGGTATTCCCGAGTAAGAGTGGACTTCTGATAAGTGTCCAAATGAGCATGTTTATTAGGTGTATTTCATATATAATATTAGCACTTTTCTTGCTCATTTCTCCACTTCGGTTAGTTTTCCTCTAGTTTATGTTTTATTGTTTATCTCACAAATTTATTGGTTTAACATGAGGAAAACCAAGCTGAGAGTAAAGTAGAAAAAGAGACGAACACATAAACGCAAAACGGCTCAGAAAACGGAGCCCAAACGAAGAATGTAGAGCCGGTCAAACAGAGGCACGCGAGAGTCACGTGGACTGGTGCAACCGCCCCAAAGTGGCGGACGTCACACGGGCAACCGCCGGGCAGACCTCTCACACACAACCGCCTAGCAAGGAGGCGGACACCACACACCGAACCGCCTCATATCGAGCGGTTGCACAAGCGGACAGGAAGAGAGGCTACCGCCTCAAAGGGAGGCGGACGAGACACAGGCTACCGCCCCCTAAGTGGCGGACAAGAGACATGGAACCGCCTGGCGGACAGGGGGCGGTTGAGGCGGTTGTGACTAATTTTAGTCGCGACTAGTTTCTTCTTCGCCGGTCGTTCTCTGCAACTTGGCTCCGCCCTGTCTGCAACTCGTCCACTGCCATATCTATCTACTCCGCCTACCTTATTTCGCTCCCCGTCTCCAACTCCTGTCCCCTGCAATCAATGCTTCAATCAGTGAGCAATCAATGAGCTCAATCCATTCACGCGTTCCTTATCTGCTGCCTTTGCCTTTTCCTTTCCCTATTTAAACCCACGAGCTTCACCCAATAAATCACTCACGAATTCACCAATCGATCCACGACCACTTCACGCCATCTCATTTCTCTTCTCCCGCCTTCTCCATTTTATTTATTTTACAGTCCACCAAATTCACCTCTAGCCCTACGTACACAAAATAGCAGAGTGAGACGGAGTGATTACGGATGATTTCTATTACTCTCGTCTCTATCTATCTATTTAATATGTTAGGCTAGTTTACGTACGCTCTGGGAATAGTTATTATATTTCTGTATTAATTATGCATTATTTCTACTGGTTTATTATATACAGTTTGTTACGTTTTAAAGGTCATCTCGCCTTTCTAATAAATCTCGCGAATTTATTAAATTGCTCTACTAAGTCTATTTTTGATCAGACCATGTGATAAATAGACAGGTTAATTAAAGCGTAAAACTGGAGGAAGCTTTATTATGATTTAATGAGTTAGTATTCAGTTGCAAATGTAATTCCTCAAATACTCCTCTGCCGTTCGCAGGCTTTTGCTTGAACCTTGATTAGAACCTTGCATTACAGGTGAACGAGTTCTTATGAGGCTATGACTTAGTCCTTAAGATATTTACAGGAACCTTGCCAAATTATTAAACCAGTAGAGATAACTTAACTATGCAGATTATAATAACCTGACCCAGAGTTCCACTTTATTTATCTGTTAACTTAGTTTATTTTATCTTTTCTTTTTATTTATTTTACAAGTCAATTAATCCCCCCTCTTGTGACACGCTTAGGTACTATTATATGTACATTAGTCCCACGGTTCGACATCCGGTTGCTTACATTTTCACTATACTACTGCGACCGGGATTTATTTGCAGCCCGACGTTTATTTTTGGGTTTTAATTTCTTTCTTTTCTGTTAATTACACCTGCTCTAAACCACTCTCACTATATAACGTCTGCAAAATGGCGCCGTTGCCGGGGACTAGTTTATTCTAGTCCCTAAGCCCCGGATTATTCACTTGTATTATTAGAATATTTTGTTTATAATATTTTTGTTTGTTGTTTATATTTATTATCTTTTATATTTTGTTTATATTATTATTATGTTTGTTTCTAATCATTTTATTTTCTAATCTTTTTCTGTAGTTTTGTTTTATACACAAAAACACAAAAAAAAATTTACACGGCAATGGAAGAGGCATTTGAATATTGGCAGGATTTATACTGCTCCGAATGTGGGGAAGCTCATGATTTTGAGGATTGTCTCATAGTCCAAGAGCAACTCTGGTTAGAAGATCAACCAGACTACCTGGAGAGAATCGCTCAACTACTAGAGCAATCAATGAGCAAAACAGTTCAAAAGGTAGAACACCCCACTACAGACGAGCCACTCATAGAAACCCCTCCCTCTAAATTCAATTACCGCTATTTTCCCTCCTTCTCTATAATATACCCAGACAATGAGGATACTTTTATCCTCGAAAATGAAGAGAAGGAATTGCCATCACCTCCCGCCACCATATCCAAACAAAACGCCGGTATCACCTTCGAGGAATCATTTTTCTCTGAAGATGATATCGAACAGCGTTCTTTCTGTAAGCCTCAACAACAAGAGGAGGATTTTTACATCCTCCAAATTGAGGAAGAAAAATCTGCACCGCCGGGTCTTCTGTTAGAACTACGTTCCCGGCAATACCTCCTCAAACACCAGATTTTGTGGAGTATTAATTTTCTTATTTTATATGCCGAGGTAACGTTTTGTTTTGATCCAGGATAACAAAGCAGGCGTCTAGCCGAAGACGTTAAAGAAGGGCAGCTTCCTGGGAGGCAACCCGGGTGTACTTTTATTTTATTTGCTTTTATGCTCTTTTAATTTTCAGGTTCTCTTCAAATTTTATTTTTGCTAACTTTTAACCCAGTTTGTAGTATGGTTGCTTCTAGTGTCTTATGCAGGTGCACCTCCATGTGGATACAGCAACCAAGCTACGCTACTTGAGGCTGAAGCTCAAGTGTGGGGGAACTCCTTTAACGACTAGCAAAAATAAAATCAGGGGAGTACAAGTTTTTTTACTTTTGCTTTTATTTAAATAAAAACTGCAGAGGAGCGTTTATGTGCTTAAATGTTTATTTGTGAACTTTGTGTTTTCTCTATTTTATCTACTAACCGAAAAGGTCTTCTGAAGCTTCCCTTGTTTTTCTGGTGAACAATGAGGACATTGTTCAATTTAAGTGTGGGGGAGTGTGCCCTTTTCGGTGACACTTTGTGCTTAAATATTTAATCTCTCTCCTTATTTTTCGTTTGTCCAATTCAATATCGTGGACCCTTTATATTTGGGTTGTTCTCTTTAAGAATAAATACTATTATGAATTGTAGGATAAATGGTACAAATTTTAAAATTTTGATTACTTTTGAGGAGCATTTTATATGCGGTGTGACCAAATAATCTGCAAATGGTTGGATTTTATTGCTCAGGGTTTCTTTCTGTCTTCTCTCTTAGGGATTGCTAAGGGGTACTTCTCTGTTAAAAAAAAGGAAAAAAATAGAAAAAAAATAATAAGGGACTTGCGAGACACCAATGGTAACCAACAAAAGAGAGTTGAGTGTTCTTAAATACAAAGGCGTAATGCCTACATTTTCTCATCCCTTATGCAAAAGTGAAACAAATGCATAAATCTATTTTTCCTTTTGTTTTCTCTTCAATGCCCATTCTTGAGAGAAGTTGGCCATGGTAAAAGTTCTCGGAGTCACCTAAAAGAAACATTGAAGTACCTTGGATCATACCCCGAAACTCTATTTTCACCCTGAGCACACCTATGCCACCAGCAGTTAATTTTTCACACTCCTCATAAAGTTTAAAGATCATGTTTATCCTACCCTTCATAATAATATTTGTTAGTATTGAGCATTCCCTACTTACTTGGGTACGTGATTTTGCTTGAGGACAAGCAAAAAGATAAGTGTGGGGGTGTGATAAGTGTCCAAATGAGCATGTTTATTAGGTGTATTTCATATATAATATTAGCACTTTTCTTGCTCATTTCTCCACTTCGGTTAGTTTTCCTCTAGTTTATGTTTTATTGTTTATCTCACAAATTTATTGGTTTAACATGAGGAAAACCAAGCTGAGAGTAAAGTAGATAAAGAGACGAACACATAAACGCAAAACGGCTCAGAAAACGGAGCCCAAACGAAGAATGTAGAGCCGGTCAAACAGAGGCACGCGAGAGTCACGTGGACTGGTGCAACCGCCCCTAAGTGGCGGACGTCACACGGGCAACCGCCGGACCTCTCACACACAACCGCCTAGCAAGGAGGCGGACACCACACACCGAACCGCCTCATATCGAGCGGTTGCACAAGCGGACAGGAAGAGAGGCTACCGCCTCAAAGGGAGGCGGACGAGACACAGGCTACCGCCCCCTAAGTGGCGGACAAGAGACATGGAACCGCCTGGCGGACAGGGGGCGGTTGATGAGGCGGTTGTGACTAATTTTAGTCGCGACTAGTTTCTTCTTCGCCGGTCGTTCTCTGCAACTTGGCTCCGCCCTGTCTGCAACTCGTCCACTGCCATATCTATCTACTCCGCCTACCTTATTTCGCTCCCCGTCTCCAACTCCTGTCCCCTGCAATCAATGCTTCAATCAGTGAGCAATCAATGAGCTCAATCCATTCACGCGTTCCTTATCTGCTGCCTTTGCCTTTTCCTTTCCCTATTTAAACCCACGAGCTTCACCCAATAAATCACTCACGAATTCACCAATCGATCCACGACCACTTCACGCCATCTCATTTCTCTTCTCCCGCCTTCTCCATTTTATTTATTTTACAGTCCACCAAATTCACCTCTAGCCCTACGTACACAAAATAGCAGAGTGAGACGGAGTGATTACGGATGATTTCTATTACTCTCGTCTCTATCTATCTATTTAATATGTTAGGCTAGTTTACGTACGCTCTGGGAATAGTTATTATATTTCTGTATTAATTATGCATTATTTCTACTGGTTTATTTATATACAGTTTGTTACGTTTTAAAGGTCATCTCGCCTTTCTAATAAATCTCGCGAATTTATTAAATTGCTCTACTAAGTCTATTTTTGATCAGACCAGGTGATAAATAGACAGGTTAATTAAAGCGTAAAACTGGAGGAAGCTTTATTATGATTTAATGAGTTAGTATTCAGTTGCAAATGTAATTCCTCAAATACTCCTCTGCCGTTCGCAGGCTTTTGCTTGAACCTTGATTAGAACCTTGCATTACAGGTGAACGAGTTCTTATGAGGCTATGACTTAGTCCTTAAGATATTTACAGGAACCTTGCCAAATTATTAAACCAGTAGAGATAACTTAACTATGCAGATTATAATAACCTGACCCAGAGTTCCACTTTATTTATCTGTTAACTTAGTTTATTTTATCTTTTCTTTTTATTTATTTTACAAGTCAATTAATCCCCCCTCTTGTGACACGCTTAGGTACTATTATATGTACATTAGTCCCACGGTTCGACATCCGGTTGCTTACATTTTCACTATACTACTGCGACCGGGATTTATTTGCAGCCCGACGTTTATTTTTGGGTTTTAATTTCTTTCTTTTCTGTTAATTACACCTGCTCTAAACCACTCTCACTATATAACGTCTGCAATTTCCATCTCTCCGGCGTTCTTTCCCAAGTTATAAAACAGGGTTTGTGGAGGGCGGGAAGGATATTGTAGGTTTCCAGTACACACTGGTAATTTTAACTAGCATATCTCTCACGCTATCACTCAACCCTAAACCAAAGGTACTAAAATCCTAACTCGGTACTTCCTAAGCTCGGTAATTCAGTCATCAGAGCGATACTTCGCTCTGATACCACTTTTTGTAACACCCCATCCAACAACAAACACATAACAACATTCTGCAGCGGAAAATATACTACTTCACAATACTTAACTCGTTGGTGTTACACGCCGTTAACCACCCACTTGGCTAACAAGGCTATTACATAAACATTGTACCGGTCTGATGGACTAGATTCCCGAGCGACTACACATTATTATCCCTTTCCATTAACAACAAACATACACCTACCTTCCAACTGTACCGAGTATTTACAAACTGATGCCGATAACAATCTCGGTCTTACTACACCTACAGTACATATACAATTTAAATGATTACCCATGTACAACGTCTACCCCGTCCTACTCTCGAACGGCTTCCAGCTCTCTGTACCTGAAATAGGAAAAGAAGAGAAAGGGTGGCCCCCAAGGGGCTCAGCACCTTTGCTGGTATGGTAATCCCGCAGCCCACATGCTACCGGGCCACGCACAACTAATTGTCGTCTTAGCATGCAGTTGATTATATTTAAATCATGCATGCAACTGTAAACACACAACACACAACATTTCGCCTCAATGGGCTCAATAAACGGATAATACATCCTTATTTGATAAGTCACTCATGGTATTCATTATCCCTAGAGTGTTTCTCCTCTAATGGAGCTACTTCCTTAATAGACGACAACTACCCATTAATCGGGTTATCCTTAAACGCCTCTTATCACAAACTGGGATTCATATCCATGATCCACATACTCCACATTTTACAACATATAACCTGCATCACATAACAAAACATAACAACATTTTTCACGTTTCGACGTGCACATAATAACATCGCAATAGAAATTGCATTACAACAACATCACATAACATAACGGGAACGGATCCTCTTAGGAACCGACCCAAACATTGTTAATTCACTGGTGAGCCTAGAGAATGATGTCACCCTCATGATAAGCTCGTTATACAACAACAACAACACTCATTACCGTCCTAATAGTCGGACAAGTAACTTAAGTTAAGATGGTTCGGGTTTGGTGGCCCGAACACACCACACAAACACATGTTCAACATTCCCCAAACCGATCATAAGTCAGAATAGCTAAGCTTTGGAATAAGCTAATGGGAGATCATAACCCGTGAGGGAAACAACCATAACAGAGAGAAGGGTAAGGCTAAGAAGGATACCCACTCCCAAACAACGCGTGACCGGCCAAACCGGATTCCTCACCACTGTTAGTACATTCTTACTTTAAGATATTAGTTAGAACCCCACTATGGAGTCTATCACATCTACACACCATACAGTATTACAACTGGGTTAAACACACAAGGGAGATCCCTACATTCACATACACATATCACACAATTAAGACACGCATAGCCGTGGTTAGAACGTCCCATGGTTCGGGTCGTTTAATCCGAATACCGAACTCCCATGTGATCCTAGACTCAGTTAACTAAGGTTAACACTTCCGAGGTTAAATGGTATCGGAGTTGAACACGCCACATAAAGGAATTACTGTAAACTCATTACATGTTTTATCTTACAACGTGGCAAACATACAGAAAAACACATTGGCATACAAGCCGGTGTAATCTGGTAGGACACAGGTTGCAAGAATACCATACCTGTCACCGGAGTCCACTTTACCATGTCCACTTATGTTCCTCGGGCAATTCTCGGACAACTGATAACATTACATGTACTTTTTTTAACATCGGGGTAACATGGTTGTTTAAAGTCTAATGCTTATACTTATCCCCGTTAACTTAGTTAAACAACTTCACATTTTAACTTGTTTTACTTTTACATTTTAATACAATTTTTCCTCCACTAAATTGTCATTATAACTCACTTAACATGTCCTTAACAATCTTATAACATCATTACTTAATAATCCCCATCATCTTATAACCTTAAACATTGTTTTGTTTTTTTTACATAATTTTGGGTCGTCCGACCCACCTTCCGACCCACAACTGGGTCGGACCGTTCCAGCGACTCTTCCCGTCTTTTAAATACACATGTCCGACCCACCGTCCGACCCACAACTGGGTCGGACCGTTCCAGAAACTCCAACGGTTGCATTAATCAGAGCTATCCGACCCACCCTGGGTCGGACCACTAAGTCGGACAACACCAGAAGTTGTCCAAAACTTGTCAAACTTTATCCAAACTTTTCCTCAAGCCTCCTAATGTGTTCTAACATCATTTGGCACATCAAACACACCTTTAGCCATGTACTAAACTCTTTAAATCACTCACCAAAACCATTTTATCATTCACAAATTCCCTACAAAATTCCTAGCACTTGGAATGTTTTCTCCTTAAGATTTCTAAGTGGTATTTCACCAATAATGACCACTATACCAAGGTGTTTCCTCTACACCTTAACATCATCTCTCAAACTTCTTTTCTTACTAACTAAACCTCCTTTTTCACATCTTACCTAAACATCAACATTCCTAAACCTTAAACAAACTTCTCCAAGACTTTAATACATTCTCAAAAACACACATTGAATTCCTAGAACTTCCAAGATAATACCTAAATCCTTGTATCACTCTAAATCACCTTAGTACATGTTTTCTTCCCTAGTAAAACATTTGTTCACCTTTAACACTTCTTAGTTCACCAAAACTCATTTAAGCACTTAGAACTTCTTATACATTTTCCAAATTTTGCCATAGCTTCTCTTGGCACATCATCATTCCAAAACTCATGGTTTTCACCATTAAACATTCAAGAACACTTAATCACTTAATGCACATTCCTTACAAACAAACATATCGTTTTTCCTTCATTAACCATCCCTGACACTCATCTTCACAAAGAATGTTCTTTACACACATCTAAATCCTTAAACTACACTACATCACAATATAGTGCATAAACTTAATTGCTTGGCACTTAGGCCTTTAAATAACATGGCTCTTAGGCCCTTAAATAACATAAACCTTAAACACTGAATTTCCCACATAAATAATGCCTTTGACCTACAAATACACCCAACAATACATATACCCTTAATCAACTCCTTGAGAGCATTTTACTAGCTCATTTGCCATTGGCTCCTTAGGTATTTTATTAAGCAAATCAAGCTCATTTTCCTAGGCATTTAAACCACATTAGGTTAACACATTTACCTCTTTTCTTTCAAGACTCCCCACTTGTTTTTCTTTGTTCTTCCTTGATAGAAAATCGGCAAGGGCTTTTATCACTTGTCAATCTTCTAATCAATACACATATAAGGGTAATGAGCATTAAGTTTAATACTCCAACTCAAAGTTAAACCCTAGGTTTACATATGTGTCTTAAAACACCAAAATTTGATGATTACCTTTGGAATTCGGAATAGAGCTTGGTTAAGTAGCAAGATAGGACTCCTCCTAGTCCTTTGAAGTTTGAATTAAGCTATGAAGAGAGCAAGAAAAAAGCACCATTGTGAGGTGAATTTCGGACACATACAAAAATGAAGGAAAACATCATTTTTCTTTGAGTTTCCTTACCTTGAAGCAAAGGAGAACAATAATATGTGAAAAGGTGAGCTCAAGCTCCATCAATGGTGAATCTCCTTGGCACCGAAATGAGGCTTTTGAAGATTTGAAAAGATAGAAGTGTAGAGCTTGCTCCAACTAGAAGAATGGTGGTCTTGAAATTGAATTTGGACCATGGAGCTAGGAGTTACAAGAGATCAAAGATGGAGTTTGGTGTGGTACTATTGCAAACCGTAGAAGAGAGCATGAAGGGAGGAAGAACCGTGTGAAATGAGAAGGAAGAAGGAATAAGAAGGTAAGTTTGCTTTTGGAAGATATTTATGTTATAAAGTAACTTTCTTCCTTTACTTACTTTTCCTTCCTTTCCTTAATTGATTTCTTTTACATGTTGGTGACTCACCATAACAAAAACCGGCCCCCATTAGTAGTCTAGGGGTATGATAGTCTTTGTTGACCAATTTAATTACTTATAACAACATATGTTACAAACTAGCTTATTTTAGTTACTATTCACTAAAACAAGACACATAGATGTGAAATTTTTGATTTCCCATTGATATAGACTTCCAAATGTGATAATATATAGTACACATGTTAGTTAAAGAGTAATGATGGACATTTAGCCATTCAAAACTCATTTACAAGACAATTTTTCAAAAATGTGCTTTAAGACTCCTTAAAGCACATTTTGTGTTTTAACTTTTTTTCAAGCTTGGTTTTCTTTGGTAATTGATTTAATATGTTCATTAACATATTTATAAGGTATAGGTATGACCATTAGGTCTTATACAAATTTATCTCAAGCTTAGAGCACATTTTTGCTCATATTGACTTTAAGGTATATTCTTGTGTTTTATTTGGTTTAACTGTCTACCAAGGTTCCTAAGGACTTAGTTAGCCTTATTAATTCATAATTGAAAAATATTAAGTCTTGGTAGGCTCTTTGGGTCCTAACCAGTTCACTCCAAGCTTAGAGCATGTTTTTGCTCAACGCTGTGTTGTTCTTAGTGCTTTATTAGCATTTACTATGGTTTTAAATGTTCACTGATGTCTCTAGGCACTTTTTAGCCTTTATACATAGTTTTAATATTTAAACCACGTCAAGGTTTGGGGGTATTTCAGCGTTACCATCGACAGCCAAGGGTTGTCAGACCCCCTCGGGGGCTCCATATTTTTACTGCAGGATGAGGATCGAGGAAGCAGAGTGGCTATAGATTCTAGGCTGCAGATGTACTTTTGGTTATTTTGGATGTTGAGCCCGGGATGCGCCTGTGCTCCCGTGGCATTATATTTTGGTATTGTTCGTGTTACAGATGACAGTGGAGTGATATGTACAGTATACAATGACAGTTTGTATTAAATACTCGGTATGTTGGTTATGTATATATGGTTGATGTTAGTACCTAATGCTCGGGAGTCTGATCATCAGACCGGTACATTTGTATTTATTCTGCCTTGTTAACCACGTGGATGGTTGACGGCATTGTAGCACCGAATCGTTTAGTTATTGTTTAGTTATTTTTCCGCTGCGGTTTCGTCTAATGTTAAGTGCGTAGTAGGGGTGTTACAAAAAGTGGTATCAGAGCAAAGTATCGCTCTGATGACTAGAATACCGAGCTTAGGAATATACCGAGTTAGGAAACCTAACCATAGTTACCTAAGTGAACAGTTATGGAAAGGTTAACCACTAACTAACTGTGGAGATACCTTGTTGTCGGGAAAATGTTACAACCGTTGGAACCGATAAGTGTGTAAGCACAATGCTAATAATGTTCGTGTGAATTCAGATGTCAGGTAGACCACGAGGTCGAGGCCGCGGGCGTGGCATTGGTGATACTGGGAACTAGGGAGAGAACCCTACGGCACAAGCCATGGCCGATGCTATAGCGGCCGCCGTAGCCCAAATGGTCCCACAACTAGTAGCTGCAATTCAGCAGGGGCAACAGCCCGAAGTTCAACCACCACCGCCACCGCCACGAGAGACCAACTGGGTCAAGGCATTAGCAGACTTGAGACCCCCGTCGTTTCATGGGGAGACCGACCCACGTAAGCTGGAGGCGTACATCTCCGAGTTGGAGACCGCTTACGAGACCTTGGATGTGCCTACTGGGGCCAAGGTCCATCTTGCCGCTTACTAACTGAAGGGATCGGCACAAAGTTGGTGGAAGCTTGTGAGAGAGGACCGGATGGCGGATCCTCAGTTTGGTTAGAGGGAGTACACGGCTCTGCTGCGAGCCAAGTATTACCCTGTGCATGCTCAAGAGGCTAAGCGCCTGGAGCTGGATAGTCTGAGGCAGGGGGATAAGATGTCGGTCGATGAGTACTATACTACATTCACCGGTCTTATCCACCTGTTACCGGACCAGGGATACTCGAACCGGGTGCTGGTAAGCCGTTTCTACAACGGTCTCAGCCACCATCTTCGCTATGGGATGGGGCCAGCTGAGTATGCTACCTTGCAGGTAATTAGAATACAGTGTGATGTGAATAAGTGTAATCCATAAGTGAGTATTAATGTGAGTCTGTGAGTATGTTTTGCGGGGCATGACTGACATCCTAAACCCAGGAGTGCTATCATGCTGCTGCTAAGGTCGAGATTACCGTCCGTCTGAGGGACGAGGAGAACGCGCACAAGCGCAAGGCCACGAGCGAGGGCCAGAGTCCGTAGGGGTACGGGGGAGGAAAGAAGAAGAAGAAGCCTTATCCCCAGCCCCAGAAGAGTCAGCACCAGGGTGACAAGGGCTAAGCCCAAACCACCACAGTTGAGGAGCCACTGAAGCTCACATATGCATACGCGGCGAAACCCCTACGCTCTTACCCGCCTAAGGGTAAATGTTTAATCATGTGTGTTAAGTTGAAGTGTATGTTGTTAAGTTATGAAGTAAGTATTGATTGTGTATTGTGATAGCAGCTAGCACGGGTTCTGGACCGGAGTGCCACTACTACTGTAAGTGGTGTAACGGAGACCACCCCGGCAAGGACTACAAGGGAAATGACGTGCAGTGTCGTTACTGCGAGAAGTGGGGTCACCGTGACTACGAGTGTTACCGGAACCCCAACAGCAGTGTCAACAAGCCCAAGGGGCAGTGGAAGGGTACGGCCACAGTGACTATCGATGGCCCGAAGACGGCTAACCAGCCACCCACAGATCAGAGGAGCACTGAATCCCAGAAGGGGAAGGGGTTGGGACCTAGCAAGGCCACCCTACATGTGGTGGACCGGTCTGAGGCGCCAGGGCCCTCTACTAGACAAGGTACCGCCTAAACTGTTGAGTGAAATAAGTGATTGCATACCGCATTTCTTGCATGTGTGTGTTAGTGAGTTCAAGTGTACTACCATGTGAGTAAAGAATTAAAGTATAATGTGGAAGTCACCTAATTAGATAATTCTAAACTTAAAGGAGCCTTCAATATATGTTATCCAATCCCACCCACACCAAACCCTGAAGAAACCACCATCAACATCACCGACTTTCCAATGGAGCAATGTCAGGTCATCCAACCAGGTATGATACTCTTAAATGGATACTTGACACCGGAAGCACAAATCCATATCATCAGACGATGCAATGAACTTGGAGCAAAACCTGGAGGTTTCTACACACCCGAATACCTGAGCGGATCAAGAATGAAATTGAAGATGATGTGCATGGGTAAGGACTAGAATCCTTACACCAAGACATATCAAGAAGTGCGAGCTGAAGACAGAGCAATTGTACCGATGATACCTGAGGAGTTCCTTGCGGTCGTTAACCACGCCGTGGGAATTGCTCAGCAAGTTGAAGCGGATTCAATTCCAAGTGTTAAAGCAGATTTGTGTATTGTGAACTTCTACCAGAAAGGTGGACGGTTGGGTTTACACCAAGATAAGGACGAGTCACCCGAGTCTCTAAGTAAGGGAGTACCCGTGGTGTCTTGGTCCAATGGTGATACCGCTGTGTTTATATATGGCGAGCAGAAGCGTGCTGATCTCGCGAAGAAGTTAGTACTGAAATCAGGAGATGTGCTAATTATGGGTGGGCAATCGAGGATGCTATATCATGGCATCAGGAAGATCAAACTGAATACCGCACCGTCGGCAGTGATCAACGCCACACACATGAAACCCGGACGTTTGAATTTAACCTTCAGACAGTTTTAAAGCCTTGTATAATTATGTAATGTGTTAAGCCAATGTATGTTAAGGATGTTATATATGTGTTAGTTATGTTAACAGTGTAAGCCAACGTATGTTGTAAAGAGCGTGTTAATGAATACAGTGGAGTTCTTGAAGTATATCAACCGTGTTGTTACCCAACACTTAATAGTTTTCCAATGAATTAGGCTGTGCACTCGGAACGGGAGGTACACTGAGTGTCTGCAATGAGGCAGAAGCCGGCAAGAGCGGCATGATCCTTCCTCACCGGTACCTTTCCAGTCAATGGCGTGGACGCTTCGATCTTGTTCGACTCCGGAGCCTCACATACATTTATTTCGCTATCCTTTGCGAAGAGGCTGGGGTTAGACGGTGATGAGATGCTAGCCTTCCTAGTCACTCTCCCGACGAAAGAGCGGATCAGGTGTTCCCGCTACCACCGAGATGTTGTTGTACGAATCAGAGGTGAAGAGTTTCTGATCGACTTGATAGAGTTCGACGGACTTGGTTTTGATGTGATTGTCGGGCTGAACTGGTTGGAGCGGTACAAGGGCAGAATCCTGTGTGCCGAGCATCGCCTGCTTCTTCGGAGTCCGTCTGGGTTACTATATCTTACCGCCAGAGGCCCAGGGAGCCTTCGACTCAGATCATCACCGCCATGGCTATGTATCGTGAACTACGACGAGGGAATGATGTATACCTCTGCTATGTCCAGGACATAGAGAGAGACCCAGAGTTTAGCCCAGATGTGCTGGTAGTGTCGGAGTTTCCTGATGTATTTCCTAAGGAACTGCCGGGCATGCCGCCATCACGGGAAGTTGAGTTTCAAATTGATTTGGTTCCGGGCACCGGACCAATTGCGAAGGCGCCCTACCGTATGGCTCCAGCAGAGATGACAGAGCTCAAGGAGCAGCTGAGAGACCTACTCGACAAGGGGTTTATCCGCCCTAGCGTTTCACCATGGGGAGCGCCGGTCCTCTTCGTGAAGAAGAAGGACGGTAGTCTCCGCCTGTGTATTGACTATCGTGAGCTGAATGCAGTTACGGTGAAGAACCGTTACCCATTACCATGCATCGACGACTTATTTGATCAGTTGAGGGGAGCATCAGTATTCTCCAAGATAGATCTACGATCCGGATACCATCAGATTGCCATCCGTGACAGTGATATTGAGAAGACAGCATTCAGAACCAGATATGGACATTACAAGTTTACGGTTATGCCGTTTGGATTATCCAATGCACCAGCAAAGTTCATGGACTTAATGAACCGCTTGTTCCAAGATCAGTTAGACAAGTCAGTGGTAGTCTTCATCGACGATATTCTTGTGTACTCGAAATCGAGAGGTGAGCATGAAAGCCACCTGAGAAATGTGTTACAAACATTGAGAAAGAATCAGTTATATGCTATGTTTTCAAAGTGTGAGTTTTGGCTGTGTAGACACCAAAAATTCTCACCCCATAAAGCAATTTCCAGAATAAGAAACACAATAAGAGGGGTCGTCGCCTTTCTTTGTCAAAAACGTATTAGCGTGCGTGCCAAAACGAAACCATCATTTCGTAATCTTTTAAAGCATTTTGTAAAAACACAATTCTTCAAAAATGTGTTTCCAACAATAATCCGGTTTCAAAAATGAAGGGCGCTTTTCGTTTTTTGTTCAGCTCGTTTCAGAGTTTAATTTCCGTTTGTTTTACCCATATGCTAAGTTATATCACAGTGTAGCCAGGTAGAGTGTGGGGAGAGTTAGGGAATAACCCGAGTTCGAAACCCAGGGAGAGCATATCAGTTTTATTTCTTTTCCTCCTGTTTTAACCGAACCAAGCATACTCTTACCTACACCCAAAGTCAAAATCGGACCCAATAACTTTGGCCCAATATCTGTCTCCAAAAACCCTACCTCTCTGTTATAAAACTACAACTCAAAACCCTACTGTAGCCAGAGTTTTTAACATTCAGCCACCAACTACCGTTTTCATTCTAGAGAATTCTTACACTCATCGACTCAAGCTCTTCGACTTCCGGTATGCAAAAACCCGTCCCTGCCTAAAACCACCACCGTCCTCGTCTTCTTCGCCCAGAATTACCACCATCGCCACCTTTCCCTCGCCTGAAGCTCTAAAACAGCCGCCACCTTGAATTTGTTGTCTCGAACATTCATCCGTCTTCCCCCCAATGGTGCTCTCGATCCGCCTTCCATCCTTTTGCTCACTCACCTTCATCCTCAATCTTCTTCTTCGAAACAAAAATCTACAAGAGCCTATGGTCTCCAACCCATTTCGTTTGTGTGCGGTTCCACCAGAAATCTCCAATCCCCATCTGCTTTCGAATCTCGAAACAAAAACACCCATGTTCCACCTCCTTGTGCATCTGCTTCACGATCGATAACTCTGCAACCTAGGTGGCGAAATGAAACCCCATGCTCCCAACTCAATTTCTTCATTATCTTCACGACCAAACCGGTAAATAACGAGCAAATCTGCCCCGACCCTTTCCAGTTCTCCACCACGACGGTACTTCTACAACCTACCTCGCAAACAAGGAAAGGCTCTGAACCATCTTCATTCTCTTCACCGATGAACAAGGAGCATCGTGCTCTCTGCACTTCCCTTCAAGCTCACGGTATTTTGCAATTGCCGGTGAAGTAAGGACAGACTCCGACTCTCTCTTCCTCAATCTTCAAAATCTGAAATCCCTTACCCGATTTCGTCCTAATTTTTCGTTCAACTGGTAGAACGAGTATTAAGGCTACGTGTTTTCGTCTGGCGATTTAATGAGTACTTTGCTTTACATATTTTCTTTTGCTCTTGGAGATGAGTTCGTACCAGGTTGACGTTCAAACTTTGATTTCGATTTTACATTCTGTGTACATCTATACACTGTTTTTGTTTAGCTTTGGTCCAACAACGAGTTGCCTGAATGTTTCATCTGTGTGGAGGAGTTCTAAGCCTCGATCCTCTGTCAATGCGTATATCATCATATTCTTCTGTGGGAAA
This sequence comes from Limonium bicolor, assembly GCA_023374045.1. Taxonomy (NCBI): domain Eukaryota; kingdom Viridiplantae; phylum Streptophyta; class Magnoliopsida; order Caryophyllales; family Plumbaginaceae; genus Limonium; species Limonium bicolor. The sequence continues at coordinate 20,615,662 of CM041783.1, read as the reverse complement.
TTACGCTACCCAGCTTCGGATTATTAACCCATCAGATTAAAATTGATTTAAGGTGTTGGTGTTAGTTCTGATTTAGAGAAGTTTGTGAATCCTTGATTTTTGATTAAATGCTCTACTGCTGAATATGTTTAAAGCCCTCAGTCGGGTTCAATGATTCTTTTCTACGATGGATTCCGTTTTGGTGTCCCAAATCCTACCCTTTGCTGAAAACGATGCTAATAATACTTCCTCAGGTTTTGTTTCTCGTTTGGCCTTTGCGTTTGGGCGTTAGCTTTGATTTTGCAGTACGAACAGTGGGTTCATTTAATCTCGGCTGGTTTGTTTGATTCACCGCACCTTCTGCATTATACGATTGGGTTTGTGAGATTCTTGAGGATGGCTTTTGCTTAATCTGTTGGTGTGTCGTGAATCCTCGTCCTTTTGAAGTGAGGTTGGCAAATCAGTTTGGTGTTATGGGCACCCGTATGGAAAGACTTTTAGCTCCATCTCGTTTATTTTGAGCTTTGTTTCGGCCATTGCTGGATTGCTGATGTGTTTTGGGTCTTTGGTCTGGCCCGTTTACATTATTATTCCCTTTGGAAGCCATTTCTCATTGTTCTTGTTTCATGACATGATCGAGGTACATGGTTAATAACTGGACTGAGATGAAGATACACTCGTGGTTGTTTAGACTTTACATGTGGGCTGGACTTGACCGAATGACTTTGGGCTTTACGCGCTTTGGGCTTCACCAAAGCTCCTCATGGGCTGGACTTGACCGAATGACTTTGGGCTTTACATGGTTTGGGCTTCGCCAAAGCTCCTCATGGGTTTGGAAGTTTCGACTCAATTTTGATTAACGCATTTCAAATTTATTAACTGCCCCTTGCTCATTGCTTATTGATGTCTTAAGCCTTAGTTATCACCCTTAGGACCTTTTAAACTGACAGAAAAGTTTTGGATGTATTATTGTCCCACATCTAACGGGTCTCTCATTCGTTTCGTGGGGCAATAATGTCCTATAACTTCAGAAAACATTCAAACCACCTTTATATGTATATAAGAACAAAAACTTCAAAAAACAAGCCCTTAAGGCTATTTTAGGAGGGCTTAGGATGCGAAACCACCCCATGCCTAGCGGATCTCTCATCCGTTTTATGTGGGTGGAATCCTCCTTTGCCTTCGACACATCCCTAATCAGGAGTTAATAAACAAACCAATAAATCAATTCCTCTCACTTGTTAATATCTCACAAATCAGCCCACAACATTTTTTCAGCCCAATCACAAATAAAGCCCACATAAAAAAGGGGCCACTTCAGCCAAATCCAAACAAGGCCCAATTTTGGCCCAACTTCCAGCAAGGCCCTTTTCTTTCGGCCCAACTCTAAATAAGGTCCAAATTTCAACCCAATTTCTAACAAAGCCCAGAACGGGCCCAATTTAATTCCAAGGCCCAATTCAAATCCCACTTCAGCCCAAATCAAAAGGCCACTCTGAGGCCCAATTCAAAACCCACTTCAGCCCACATTTCATAAATCCCATTTCAAGGCCCCAGCCCATTTCGAGGCCAAAGCCCAAACAAGGCCATCAAGCCCATTCGGCCCACTAAGCCCAAACAAGGCCATCAAGCCCATTCGGCCCACTAAGCCCAAACAAGGCCATCAAGCCCATTCGGCCCACTAAGCCCATTCGGCTCATCAAGCCCATTCGGTCCAACTTTGACCAATCCAAACTTTGACTTGGTCTAACTTTGACCAACCTGACCTTTGACTTTGACTCCGTCCAACTTTGATTGACCCCACTTTGATCTTGACCCAATTTTTGACCTGGTCCAACTTTGACCTTGACCCAACTTTGACTTGGTCCAACTTTGACCAATCTGAACTTTGACTTTGACAAATCTCAACTTTGACCTAATCCAACTTTGACCCGGTCAAACTTTGACCCGATTTGTTTTTCAACCCCAACCCGAATTCAAATCAACCCAATTCAAACCCAACTCATTTCAATTCAGTCCAATTCCATTCAACTCGAATTCAATTCATCCAATTCAAACTTAACTTGTAAATCCTGGTCAAATTTCAAACTCAAAAATCTCTCTCCTCAGATTTCAACAATCATTTTATTCAAACTTCATCAAGTTTTCAAAAGAAACCATTTTGTGGAATTTTAAAAGAAAAACTCTTCTCACATCACAGAAAACTCTTCTCAAACGCAGAAAGTTCTTCTCACATATACAGAAAGTTTTCTCCTAAAATCATTTCTCAAAATCTGTGTTTCTTCATCGAGAATTCCGAACAACTTCACAAGTTTCCTAACTTAGTTTTCAAACCCAAAATAAATTGTTTTCGGGGAACATAGGATGTCTAACACCTTCAAAGAACGTTTTCTTCCTAGTTAGATATTACTTGTTTCTCCTCCAAATAAAAATCCGAGGCGGGGCACTGGGGTCGTAACATCCCTTATCGCAGTCTGGATCTCTTTAGGCGGGGCATTAGGGTGACAAATCTTCCCTAATTGCAGCCTAGATTTTTACAAGGCGGGGTGCTAGGGATGTAACTGCCTTCCTAGTTGCAGCCGGGATTTTAGAATCGTCTAACTCCCTTCCGCTCGATTTCAAGGTTTTTGGTTTTTAACGTTTTAAAACCCGGGAGTTAGAGACGTTATTAGGGTCTGACCGAGAACATCTCATTCATGGTGTTTCTCTCTAAATCCTATTTTTCGACATAAATTCATTGCCCCATCTTTCGAGCCTCGGCACTTACCATTAATTAAGTGTCGTGTTCGAGGGGGTACATAGGGTAATCCCTCGGGATTATCCGCCCTTTTACAACAAAAATGACTTTTCGGTTTTAAACTTTAAGAGAGACGATTTTGACAATCATTCCTCCAAACAACTCAACCCATCATCATCTCATTTCAAATCCCGAAATATCCCAAAACCTCAACTCTTTTCGAACCTCGAACCCAAAAAACCCAGGATCTCTCCCAAATTCCAATTGCCTCACATACTCAAATCATCTTCAAAACCCCAAAACACTTCATACTCAAATCACCATTCAAACTCCAAATTGCCTCAAACTCGAATCGTCTCCCTAATCCCAACTCCTCTCTAACTTCTAACGTATCACAGGCTCGAGCGCCTCACAGACTCGAACATCTCAATTTCTCCACCATTTTAAGATTCAAGCGTCTCACAGACCCGAGCGTCTCACAGGCCTTGACATCCCATCCCATCCCAGCCGTCTCATAGACCCGAGCGTCTCACAGACTAATCTCTCATACCCAAAACTTCAAACCCTTCAAAACTTCCAAAACCCCAAAATCCGTGAACTACGTAAGGTCTGATCTCAGCAAGGAGTTGAGTACGTAGGCAACCCACACAGGGTGCGACCCCATTTCAAACAAAAAAAACCCTTTTCCCCATCTAAGGTGACTCTCGTATCTCTCAAAACACTCAAACCTTCTTCGGCTCCCACAAACTCAAACCATCAGACTTCAAGTCTTGTCTATTCATTCCACCTCGGACTTTTCCCAATTCTTCATTCTATACTCATCCGACATCACTAATTCCTCTTCTTGGTGCTAGCTTGACAAAAAAGCTCGCCTCATCCACTCTCTCTCTTCCCGTCCTAATCCTATCCTTCGGCTTTAACTGAACTCTCTAATAAGGTTTTGAAAGAAGGCAATCCCGACAATTGGAGACCGAGGTTTCCTCGGGCACCAATCCGAAGTCGTGGTCGTTGCCACTTCTGAGGGGTGTAACCCAGTGCGAACCCATAATAGAATCTCTGATCTGACCAGATAACTCCTATCCATAGGCAACAATCTCAGAGTCAATTAACGGTTCTTAGAACCCTCATCTTTCCTTCCTAGTTCCTTAGGTCAAACTAGGTGGCGACTCTAGTCAAATCCGCCTTATAGAGGCATAAGTCCGCGTGGAGCCCATTGAGAGCGGGTGTAGTGCACACTTGCACTCCCCTTTATGCTTTCTGGGAAAGACGGACGATGTAGTAGGTATTTGAGGGATGCCAGAATAACGGGTTTTCACCCTCCACAGTATGGCATATTTCTAGGAACTTGACTTTTCAGTCAGACCATATTTGCATAGACCCCCCTCATACCGAAAAATCACCCTCCACAGAATGGTGACTCTGCTGGGGAAAACTTGAGTAAGTTTTTCTCAAACTCAAGGAAGACTGAACTCCATTCAAAATTGTCGGGACTTCCCACCTCTTTCAAAACCTTCAAGAGATTCTTTTCAAAGCCTTTAGGATTATTCTACTCCACACTTTGAGTGTGTATCTGATGAGGACAGATAGGACTTATTAGATCCTCAACAAACATGACAACAATTGGGTTAATAATTAGCTCACATTTAGAAAGAGACAATTAGGACTGAATGAAGCTAACTTCCCTTTAGGTTATTGAACAACCAATTTGGAATCACTAATCTCAAGAGAAAACACTTAGTAAATAGGTGGGTGCGAGCTTCTGTGCCTTATTTACATGTTATATGATTGTGGGGTGCATTGGGTGGGTAGCTTAGGACATGCATTCCTCTGTGTCACCCGATTTACCCACGATGTCACGGGATCCCCAACCGGTCCACGGTTGATTCCCCATGAGCTAGGGTCACTCTCTCAGTGAACAAACCCACGAGGCGGTACGGTCTCCGACCAATGCCTTGAGCTCATGATCCAAAAATACCCTCCATTATCCGAGTCGAAGCTAGCATATAGTGAACTCTGAGCCTTTAGTGTCCAACTACCTGGTCCGGTGTCTAAGACGGGTTTATGGAAGTCACCTCTTTGTATGCCGCCTGTCTGACCGCCCTCCTGTCTTACCCTGAAGATTGCATGGGCTTAGTTCTCCATTGCTCCTCTGCACCACATGTGTCTCTAAAGCCCAATGTCACGCTATACGTCCATAGAGGATCTCGTATTTACCGGATACCCATACATGGCACAACGTAGTCAGTGAATAATTTGGACTTTAGACACACCTGACCGTGCAGGTGACGAGAGACCTGTTCCCATGCAGTACTTCCCCGAGTTTCCTGAAAAGTGGGGTGTTGTCGGATCATCACTGGCCGTGGCGTATGTTTCCTTATCATCTCGGGTGTCCTGACCTTTCGAACTTAAGCACTCCGGACTTTCTTGATAATGTGCCCCGCAAGGGCATAACAGAGAAAAAACCCGAGAGATGAACAGTGAAGGGACGATGGTTCCCCCGGTGAAACGGAATCATAATTGACCTGGAAAGTGATTATCCCAACATTAACACTTATAGCTCCACATCAAATATAGCCACGATTTACTTTACGCTATACATGTGTGCAAACCACTTTTTCAAGCCAATCTGTTTTAAAAAACGTTCGGAATTCTCTTTCACATATCTTTTAAAGAGGTTTTACAAGCTCGTTCAATTTAGAGTCTCACCTTAGTTTTGCTCCCAAACATTTGGGGTTTTAAAACCCGTCACTTCATCCTTTAAAACCTTGTTATTTCCAAAAAGATTTTCAGAAATAGATTTCGAAAAACCTACTTTCTACAAACGAATTTCAAACAACATTCTTCACCAACATTATTTCTTAATGGTTTTCGAAAACAGTTTTCAAAGTGGATTTTCACAAATGTATTTCAAAATAAATGATTTAGTCCCCATGTCGTGACCCGCTATTTTTGAAGTTCTGCCCACCTTCAAGAGCAGCGGTCATTACCGTGGAGCGTACTAGTCATTTCGTGTTTTCACAAAAGTGGTGGATTTTCACATAAAATTTTGTGTTCGATCATTCATCTTTCCTTTCTCAAAAACATCCCCCATTCCTCTAGTCGGAGCAAGTGAAGCAGCATGAAGATCGACTACGCGGATCGAGCTGAAGGCAAGGGGCGTACCAACCCGTGGAGCTTACCGAGCGACATGAAGATTAACACCAACCATTTAAATACAAAATCAGAGGTGTACCAACCCGAGTCAAGTGACATGAAGGTCAGCAACATTGATTCGAGTTCAAACTGTTGAAAATCAGAAGAACACCAACCCGTTTTGCTTGATCACAGTACCGCTCCGCTGCAAGAGCCTTAAAATGAACAAGCAGCCGGTCAAAAGCCGAAGATGAGCGAGCAGCCGGTCAAGAACCCGAAGATGAGCGAGCAGCCAACCAGGAGCCCGAGCGCGAGCAGTCTTCCAGAATCTCAAAGACGGACCAGAAGAGTTCAGTAGAAGTCCAGCTCTACACTTCCCCATTTTAATGACTTTTTTAGGATTGATGATGTATAGGTCTTCTTCCCTCTATGATTCTTTTCTCTCTCGTCCATTTCTGACTAGATTACATGTATAGGTTTATACATCCCTTTGATTTTTTTTAGATCGATGTGTATAGGGTTCCCCACTCCTTATTTCATTTGCGAATGACCGAGCGTCAAAGTTTATATTGAGAAAATCCACCACTTTGAAAACACACATTTTCAAAAGTTGTTTTCTAAAACTTGGTTTCTTTTGGCATGCACATATAGTAAAAAGAACGAATAAGGGACGACCCCTCACATCTATATATCATTTGTCAACTTTGCTTTATGGGGTGAAAATTCACGGTATCTACAGGAGGCATCCCCTAACTAAACAACACCAACAAATGCAACCGTGCACAAAGCAAAACACATGCATTGCATTCATGACAAAAAAAAGAGAAAGGAGTCACTTGCACTTCCAGTCATTTCAAATCCATCAATCATTCACGAGTCTTGTCTACCTCAAAATTTGCACAGTCACGTGTTCCATTCTAACCTTGTCACACACACTTTCATCCCAATATCTCGACCGCTAGAGCCCGGTCTCAGAGGGATAGAAAAGAAAACCGAGTTCAAACCTATCCCACTCAGAACCACCATGCGCGCCAGTGACTAGAAGGGAAAGAGCGTGTCATACCGTGGGACCACCATGCGGGAGTTGTCACTCCCTAAAAATCCAAAAACCAATCACCAACCCGACCACACTCGAGAATTACTTCTCCTACAACAACCCCGACAAGTCAACCACCTTCAGGGCCAACGATGATGGGATGAGCTTCATGAACTGTGAGCTGAATTCGACTCAGGCGAGACTAGGCATAACCTTACCACTCATGCATTGCATTCAAAAACAAAATAAACACAAAAAAAAACATTCAATCAACCATTTCCATTCACCATCTTCAGCATTTCATGCATACTATATGTAGTAATCCCATATTACCACAATATATTGCATGGTGGATAGTTGCATTTGCATACTCCCGTATCAAAGCAACGTCTTTGGCAAAAATCTTGATTGATTGTTTGAATAGAGAGTGTGAACCACTTAACTCTTTACCCATCAATGAACACAAGGGTCTAATTAAAATCAGCACCACAGACCAAGTGAGTAGTGTGCGAAGAGCGGTATTTTCCCTTGAATTCTGAATGAGGATATTGGACAATCCACCGAGCGATGAGGGCAGATAGAGCGAGTCCATAGAGGTAAAACCATGAGCGACTTGTGTATTCCTTAAGCACATGGAGAGGCACAATTCATAGCGAGATCAATGTCGATAAACAGGATACGAACTGTGATTCATGCAAAGATCCAAGAATAGTAAGAAGACAATCATTGACTAATGAGAATGACGAGGCACTTAGGAATAAAAATCTCCACAAAACCAAAAAGCCTTGACTACCCTTTACATCATCTCTTAGTGAGCCCCACTGAGCCTTTCATGAAAAACTTTCTTCAAAAAAAAAACTCCACAATATGCCACCCCACATATACACACTTACCCGTGCAATAGAGGATCTAGAAGGAGCCGGAGCCATGACCCCTCCCCACCATCTTTCACAAAAAAAAAAACAACAAATGAAATGTTCGAAGAAACCAATGGGTCAATGCAACTCCAAAGCCAAACACCAAAAAGAACGCCAAAAATGTTCGAAAATATCAACAGGTCAATGCAACTCCAAAGCTGAAAGCCAAAATACAAAGCAGAGAACGCTTGAGAAAGTTGATGAGCCAAATGTAAATTTCAGAAAACAAAATGAGAAGAAAGTTCAAACCGTGCGCCAGAAGAGGCAAGAAGGAGAAATCAAATCCAAAGGACCAATGATGTCCCGTAGAAATCAATAAAGGTTATCAAAACCCGTCTAATTATACCACCTATGGCAAAGGCGAAACATATCCTCTATTGCACAAAAGCTCCACTACTCCCAAATTGATCCTCCAATCCCATGTGACATACATCATATCCCGCATCCCCGTTACAATCCAATAAAGACCTCTGACTCATAAGTCGATGAGCGTTAACTGAAAGTATCGGATCTGAAACATGAATCATAAGTTTTGTACTTGTTATCAATATGTCCCTTCATACCAAAGGGACCATGAGCAAATGAGTGTGACCTACACCACAAGGTCTTATGAGTGCGAGTGAATCTTCATTCTAAACACCAAGACATAAACAGCCTACCCCGTTGCAGGTGAGAAATTTGTGAGGATCGGAAGGTCCAGAACCTCAAAAGGAATTCTAAGGAAAATACTGCTCCGACCATCGAGAGTATCATCACACCATTAGCACACACAGCTATACTCACGAGAGATTGACCCGCATCCCTCCATGAGAGGAAAGTGATTCACACATTCCAATTCAACAATCACTCAAGATCGAGCCGAAGATGTTTTATATTCGTAAACCTTGTATTAATAGAGATAGGGCCATACCTTTTCTCTAAAAATTGCATATGCATTTTGCATCGTACCTAGCATTTAATACCTGCATGCATCATAAGCACTCCATCATCAACACCTGACTAGTAAGAACTCTACCTAGTCTCGCTGAAAGTCGACTTCAGTTGCAGTTGTTGAAGCGTAACTTTTGATCAAAAGATGTCAACTGGAGCCATCCCAGACCATCATCAAGCTACCTCGAACCATCTCGGAGCCACCCTGGGCTATCCTCGAGCTACATCGAACCAAACTAAAGCCATCTGAGGTGGTATAAAGACAATTATGGAGCCATCCAGTGTCATGCTCAAGCCTCATCAACACCATATCCAGAACCAAACTGGAGCCATGTGGGAGCCATCATCCGATATTGAAACCATCTTTGGAACTCTACAGGGGGCATCCTAACAGTCCGAGAACAATACGGGAGCCACCTCAAATCCCTGTTGGAGCCATCTCATCACCTGGGCCTTGCCCACAGAGTATCGGACTACGTATGGTCTGACCTCAATATGGAATTGAGTACGTAGGTAGCCCGTCCAGGGTGCGACCACATCAAAGGTGAAAACTTCCCTTTTCCCCTCGGTGTCATCGAAGTGAACCAACCAAAGCGTCGTCATGCTCAATCAGCACAAGGTCATCCCGGAGTCATCCATGGAATCCTGGAACCATGATGGGAACCACCGATAAAGTCATGCAACTGTGTTTCATCATTCACCATGAACAAAACATTCACCCACTCCAAAGTCCAAAAAAAAACCATCAAATCACAAATAAATTTATCACTGGAGCCATCAAACTACTTCAAAAAAACCAAATCTACCCACCACATCGAAGCATTTCAATCACATCAAAACCCACCAACCTCCAGAATGATCACATCCCATCAAAAACACCCAACCATATCAAACCCCCGACCACCCCGAGACCATTGGTCACACCGGAGCCATCAACGCATACCGGAGCCATCAGGGCATACCGGAGCCATCAGCGCACACCGGGGCCATCAGCGTATATCGGAGCCATCAAAGCATGCTGGAGCCATCCCAGATCTTTGAAGCCATGTCGGGGCCATCCCGAAGCTTTGAAGCAACTCTGGAGCCATTAACTCATAGAAAAAGAATCTACATCCATAAACAGGGAGTCCCAATCCAACCAGCGCATTTATTTTTAACCATCTTACATTGCATAGCATTTGCATTCACCCACAAAGTTCATTCACTATCCAATGCATATTCACAACCCGCTAGGCAGCTATTACGCTACTAGTGCGGTCCCGTCTTTTCCTCCACTAGGCAGCTATTACGCTACTAGTGCGAGATCGTTTCACATCCGCCTGGTAGGAAGCTATTACGCTACTAGTACGGTCCTACCACTTTTCCTCCACTAGACAGCTATTACGCTACTAGTGTGAGATCGTTTCACATCCGCCTGCTAGGAAGCTATTACGCTACTAGTACGGTCCTACCACTTTTCCTCCACTAGGCAGCTATTACGCTACTAGTGCGAGATCGTTTCACATCCGCCTGCTAGGAAGCTATTACGCTACTAGTACGGTCCTACCACTTTTCCTCCACTAGGCAAGCTATTACGCTACTAGTGCGAAATCGTTTCACATCCACCTGCTAGGCAGCTATTACGCTACTAGTACGGTCCCATATTTTCCTCCACTAGGCAGCTATTACGCTACTAGTGCGAAATCGTTTCACATCCGCCTTCTAGGAAGCTATTACGCTACTAGTACGGTCCCACCACTTTTCCTCCACTAGACAGCTATTACGCTACTAGTGTGAGATCGTTTCACATCCGCCTGCTAGGAAGCTATTACGCTACTAGTACGGTCCTACCACTTTTCCTCCACTAGGCAGCTATTACGCTACTAGTGCGAGATCGTTTCACATCCGCCTGCTAGGAAGCTATTACGCTACTAGTACGGTCCTACCACTTTTCCTCCACTGGGCAAGCTGTTACGCTACTAGTGCGAAATCGTTTCACATCCACCTGCTAGGCAGCTATTACGCTACTAGTATGGTCCCACCACTTTTCCTCCACTAAGCAAGCTATTATGCTACTAGTGCGAAATCGTTTCACATCCACCTGCTAGGCAGCTATTACGCTACTAGTACGGTCCCATATTTTCCTCCACTAGGCAGCTATTACGCTACTAGTGCGAAATCGTTTCACATCCGCCTACTAGGCAGCTATTACGCTACTAGTACGGTCCCACATTTTCCTCTACTAGGCAGCTATTACGCTACTAGTGCGAAATCGTTTCACATCTGCCTGCTAGGCAGCTATTACGCTACTAGTACGGTCCCACATTTTCCTCCACTAGGCAGCTATTACGCTACTAGTGCGAAATCTTTTCACATCTACCTGCTAGGCAGCTATTACGCTACTAGTATGGTCCCACCACTTTTCCTCCACTAGGCAAGCTATTACGCTACTAGTGCGAAATCGTTTCACATCCACCTGCTAGGCAGCTATTACGCTACTAGTACGGTCCCATATTTTCCTCCACTAGGCAAGCTATTACGCTACTAGTGCGAAATTGTTTCACATCCGCCTGCTAGGCAGCTATTACGCTACTAGTACGGTACTCATTCAAAGTATTATAGGCTCGTCATAAGTCCTATAGCTAGATATCAAGAGGTCTAGTTGAGGCTCGTCATAAGTCCTCGTACTTTCAATTGCATTATAGGCTCGTCATAAGTCCTATAGCTAGATGTCAAGAGGTCTAGTTGAGGCTCGTCATAAGTCCTCGTGCACCCCAATCAATCTATTGTTAGTATCATAGGCTCGTCATAAGTCCTATGACTAGATGTCAAGAGGCCTAGTTGGGGCCCGTCATAAGTCCCCGTGCACCCACACCCATAAGAGCAAATCAAAACCACAGTGAGAATTTTTGGCGCCCCGTCAACCTTGATCCAATTCTGCAAGGGCTTGCAAAATTGAATCAAGGGGAGCCATCTGTAGACACCAAAAATTCTCACCCCATAAAGCAATTTCCAGAATAAGAAACACAATAAGAGGGGTCGTCGCCTTTCTTTGTCAAAAACGTATTAGCGTGCGTGCCAAAACGAAACCATCATTTCGTAATCTTTTAAAGCATTTCGTAAAAACACAATTCTTCAAAAATGAGTTTCCAACAATAATCCGGTTTCAAAAATGAAGGGCGCTTTTTGTTTTTTGTTCAGCTCGTTTCAGAGTTTAATTTCCGTTTGTTTTACCCATATGCTAAGTTCTATCACAGTGTAGCCGGGTAGAGTGTGGGGAGAGTTAGGGAATAACCCGAGTTCGAAACCCAGGGAGAGCATATCAGTTTTATTTCTTTTCCTCCTGTTTTAACCGAACCAAGCATACTCTTACCTACACCCAAAGTCAAAATCGGACCCAATAACTTTGGCCCAATATCTGTCTCCAAAAACCCTACCTCTCTGTTATAAAACTACAACTCAAAACCTTACTGTAGCCAGAGTTTTTAACATTCAGCCACCAACTACCGTTTTCATTCTAGAGAATTCTTACACTCATCGACTCAAGCTCTTCGACTTCCGGTATGCAAAAACCCGTCCCTGCCTAAAACCACCACCATCCTCGTCTTCTTCGCCCAGAATAACCACCATCGCCACCTTTCCCTCGCCTGAAGCTCTAAAACAGCCGCCACCTTGAATTTGTTGTCTCGAACATTCATCCGTCTTCCCCCCAACGGTGCTCTCGATCCGCCTTCCATCCTTTTGCTCACTCACCTTCATCCTCAATCTTCTTCTTCGAAACAAAAATCTACAAGAGCCTATGGTCTCCAACCCATTTCGTTTGTGTACGGTTCCACCAGAAATCTCCAATCCCCCTCTGCTTTCGAATCTCGAAACAAAAACACCCATGTTCCACCTCCTTGTGCATCTGCTTCACGATCGATAACTCTGCAACCTAGGTGGCGAAATGAAACCCCATGCTCCCAACTCAATTTCTTCATTATCTTCACGACCAAACCGGTGAATAACGAGCAAATCTGCCCCGACCCTTTCCAGTTCTCCACCCCGACGGTACTTCTACAACCTACCTCGCGAACAAGGAAAGGCTCTGAACCATCTTCATTCTCTTCACCGATGAACAAGGAGCATCGAGCTCTCTGCACTTCCCTTCAAGCTCACAGTATTTTGCAATTGCCGGTGAAGTAAGGACAGACTCCGACTCTCTCTCTCCTCTCAATCTTCAAAATCTGAAATCCCTTACCCGATTTCGTCCTAATTTTTCGTTCAACCGGTAGAACGAGTATTAAGGCTACCTGTTTTCGTCTGGCGATTTAATGAGTACTTTGCTTTACATATTTTCTTTTGCTCTTGGAGATGAGTTCGTACCAGGTTGACGTTCAAACTTTGATTTCGATTTTACATTTTGTGTACATCTATACACTGTTTTTGTTTAGCTTTGGTCCAACAACGAGTTGCCTGAATGTTTCATCTGTGTGGAGGAGTTCTAAGCCTCGATCCTCTGTCAATGCGTATATCATCATATTCTTCTGTGGGAAATTACGCTACCCAGCTTCGGATTATTAACCCATCAGATTAAAATTGATTTAAGGTGTTGGTGTTAGTTCTGATTTAGAGAAGTTTGTGAATCCTTGATTTTTGATTAAATGCTCTACTGCTGAATATGTTTAAAGCCCTCAGTCGGGTTCAATGATTCTTTTCTACGATGGATTCCGTTTTGGTGTCCCAAATCCTACCCTTTGCTGAAAACGATGATAATAATACTTCCTCAGGTTTTGTTTCTCGTTTGGCCTTTGCGTTTGGGCGTTAGCTTTGATTTTGCAGTACGAACAGTGGGTTCATTTAATCTCGGCTGGTTTGTTTGATTCACCGCACCCTCTGCATTATACGATTGGGTTTGTGAGATTCTTGTGGATGGATTTTGCTTAATCTGTTGGTGTGTCGTGAATCCTCGTCCTTTTGAAGTGAGGTTGGCAAATCAGTTTGGTGTTATGGGCACCCGTATGGAAAGACTTTTAGCTCCATCTCGTTTATTTTGAGCTTTGTTTCGGCCATTGCTGGATTGCTGATGTGTTTTGGGTCTTTGGTCTGGCCCGTTTACATTATTATTCCCTTTGGAAGCCATTTCTCATTGTTCTTGTTTCATGACATGATCGAGGTACATGGTTAATAACTGGACTGAGATGAAGATACACTCGTGGTTGTTAGACTTTACATGTGGGCTGGACTTGACCGAATGACTTTGGGCTTTACGCGCTTTGGGCTTCACCAAAGCTCCTCATGGGCTGGACTTGACCGAATGACTTTGGGCTTTACATGCTTTGGGCTTCGCCAAAGCTCCTCATGGGTTTGGAAGTTTCGACTCAATTTTGATTAACGCATTTCAGTTTTATTAACTGCCCCTTGCTCATTGCTTATTGATGTCTTAAGCCTTAGTTATCACCCTTAGGACCTTTTAAACTGACAGAAAAGTTTTGGATGTATTATTGTCCCACATCTAACGGGTCTCTCATTCTTCGTTTCGTGGGGCAATAATGTCCTATAACTTCAGAAAACATTCAAACCACCTTTATATGTATATAAGAACAAAAACTTCAAAAAACAAGCCCTTAAGGCTATTTTAGGAGGGCTTAGGATGCGAAAGCACCCCATGCCTAGCGGATCTCTCATCCGTTTTATGTGGGTGGAATCCTCCTTTGCCTTCGACACATCCCTAATCAGGAGTTAATAAACAAACCAATAAATCAATTCCTCTCACTTGTTAATATCTCACAAATCAGCCCACAACATTTTTTCAGCCCAATCACAAATAAAGCCCACATAAAAAAGGGGCCACTTCAGCCAAATCCAAACAAGGCCCAATTTTGGCCCAACTTCCAGCAAGGCCCTTTTCTTTCGGCCCAACTCTAAATAAGGTCCAAATTTCAACCCAATTTCCAACAAAGCCCAGAACGGGCCCAATTTAATTCCAAGGCCCAATTCAAATCCCACTTCAGCCCAAATCAAAAGGCCACTCTGAGGCCCAATTCAAAACCCACTTCAGCCCACAGTTCATAAATCCCATTTCAAGGCCCCAGCCCATTTCGAGGCCAAAGCCCAAACAAGGCCATCAAGCCCATTCGGCCATTCACTAAGCCCAAACAAGGCCATCAAGCCCATTCGGCCCACTAAGCCCAAACAAGGCCATCAAGCCCATTCGGCCCACTAAGCCCATTCGGCTCATCAAGCCCATTCGGTCCAACTTTGACCAATCCAAACTTTGACTTGGTCTAACTTTGACCAACCTGACCTTTGACTTTGACTCGGTCCAACTTTGATTGACCCCACTTTGATCTTGACCCAATTTTTGACCTGGTCCAACTTTGACCTTGACCCAACTTTGACTTGGTCCAACTTTGACCAATCTGAACTTTGACTTTGACAAATCTCAACTTTGACCTAATCCAACTTTGACCCAGTCTAACTTTGACCCGAATTGTTTTTCAACCCCAACCCGAATTCAAATCAACCCAATTCAAACCCAACTCATTTCAATTCAGTCCAATTCCATTCAACTCGAATTCAATTCATCCAATTCAAACTTAACTTGTAAATCCTGGTCAAATTTCAAACTCAAAAATCTCTCTCCTCAGATTTCAACAATCATTTTATTCAAACTTCATCAAGTTTTCAAAAGAAACCATTTTGTAGAATTTTAAAAGAAAAACTCTTCTCACATCACAGAAAACTCTTCTCAGACGCAGAAAGTTCTTCTCACATATACAGAAAGTTTTCTCCTAAAATCATTTCTCAAAATCAGTGTTTCTTCATCGAGAATTCCGAACAACTTCACAAGTTTCCTAACTTAGTTTTCAAACCCAAAATAAATTGTTTTCGGGGAACATAGGATGTCTAACACCTTCAAAGAACGTTTTCTTCCTAGTTAGATATTACTTGTTTCTCCTCAAAATAAAAATCCGAGGCGGGGCACTGGGGTCGTAACATCCCTTATCGCAGTCTGGATCTCTTTAGGCGGGGCATTAGGGTGACAAATCTCCCCTAATTGCAGCCTAGATTTTTACAAGGCGGGGTGCTAGGGATGTAACTGCCTTCCTAGTTGCAGCCGGGATTTTAGAATCGTCTAACTCCCTTCCGCTCGATTTCAAGGTTTTCGGTTTTTAACGTTTTAAAACCCGGGAGTTAGAGACGTTATTAGGGTCTGACCGAGAACATCTCATTCATGGTGTTTCTCTCTAAATCCTATTTTTCGACATAAATTCATTGCCCCATCTTTCGAGCCTCGGCACTTACCATTAATTAAGTGTCGTGTTCGAGGGGGTACATAGGGTAATCCCTCGGGATTATCCGCCCTTTTACAACAAAAAATGACTTTTCGGTTTTAAACTTTAAGAGAGACGATTTTGACAATCATTCCTCCAAACAACTCAACCCATCATCATCTAATTTCAAATCCCGAAATATCCCAAAACCTCAACTCTTTTCGAACCTAGAACCCAAAAAACCCAGGATCTCTCCCAAATTCCAATTGCCTCACATACTCAAATCATCTTCAAAACCCCAAAACACTTCATACTCAAATCACCATTCAAACTCCAAATTGCCTCAAACTCGAATCGTCTCCCTAATCCCAACTCCTCTCTTACTTCTAACGTATCACAGGCTCGAGCGCCTCACAGACTCGAACATCTCAATTTCTCCACCATTTTAAGATTCAAGCGTCTCATAGACCCGAGCGTCTCACAGGCCTTGACATCCCATCCCATCCCAGCCGTCTCATAGACCCGAGCGTCTCACAGACTAATCTCTCATACCCAAAACTTCAAACCCTTCAAAACTTCCAAAACCCCAAAATCCGTGAACTACGTAAGGTCTGATCTCAGCAGGGAGTTGAGTACGTAGGCAACCCACACAGGGTGCGACCCCATTTCAAACAAAAAAAACCCTTTTTCCCCATCTAAGGTGACTCTCGTATATCTCAAAACACTCAAACCTTCTTCGGCTCCCACAAACTCAAACCATCAGACTTCAAGTCTTGTCTATTCATTCCACCTCGGACTTTTCCCAATTCTTCATTCTATACTCATCCGACATCACTAATTCCTCTTCTTGGCGCTAGCTTGACAAAAAAGCTCGCCTCATCCACTCTCTCTCTTCCCGTCCTAATCCTATCCTTCGGCTTTAACTGTATCTCTCTAATAAGGTTTTGAAAGAAGGCAATCCCGACAATTGGAGACCGAGGTTTCCTCGGGCACCAATCCGAAGTCGTGGTCGTTGCCACTTCTGAGGGGTGTAACCCAGTGCGAACCCATAATAGAATCTCTGATCTGACCAGATAACTCCTATCCATAGGCAACAATCTCAGAGTCAATTAACGGTTCTTAGAACCCTCATCTTTCCTTCCTAGTTCCTTAGGTCAAACTAGGTGGCAACTCTAGTCAAATCCGCCTTATAGAGGCATAAGTCCGCGTGGAGCCCATTGAGAGCGGGTGTAGTGCACACTTGCACTCCCCTTTATGCTTTCTGGGAAAGACGGACGATGTAGTAGGTATTTGAGGGATGCCAGAATAACGGGTTTTCACCCTCCACAGTATGGCATATATCTAGGAACTTGACTTTTCAGTCAGACCATATTTGCATAGACCCCCCTCATACCGAAAAATCGCCCTCCACAGGCTGAACCAAGTATCCTTTCTTGGTCATGTGATTTCTGAGGTCGGGATCGCTGTTGATCCGGCAAAGATTGATGCAGTGCGCACCTGGCCTAGGCCGAAGATAGTTACCGATATCAGGAGCTTCCTCGGTCTGGCAGGTTATTATAGGAGGTTTGTGAAGGACTTCTCCAGTGTCTCGAAGCCAATGACTTCCTTGATGAAGAAGGATGCACCATTCGAGTGGACAGTCGACTGTGAGAGTTCTTTCCAGAGTCTCAAGGATGCTCTAACATCTGCACCATCCTGACTATACCAGAAGTCCGATGGTTTGAGGTCTATTGCTGCATCAGGCAAGGTATGGGTTGTGGTTGATGCAACACGGGAAGGTCGTAGCTTACGCCTCCCGACAGCTGAAGAACATGAAGAGAACTACCCTACCCATGATTTAGAACTGGGGGCCATTGTCTTCGCATTGAAGATATGCGACATTATTGTATGGGGTAAGTGTGACAATTTATTCTGACCACAAGTTTAAAGTACTTGTTCACTCAGAAGAGTTAAACATGAGGCAAAGAGTGGGTTGAGTTTCTAAACGACTACGGCATTAATCTACAGTACAAATAGGGTAAGGCAAATATGGTAGCTGACGCATTAAGTCGCCGAGCACACTCTCTCCATTTGCTAGTCTCTAATACTGGCTTGGTTGAACAGGTGCGGAGTGCTCAAATGACGGATCAGTATATGTTGGAGATCAGGTAGAAGCTTATTAGTGGCACATTCGAGGGTCAGAAGTACGACTTCCGACTCCACGATGATGACCTGATTAGGCTGAATGGCCGACTGTGTATTCCGAGAAGTAGCGCTGAGCTGAAGGAGCGCATATTGAGTGAATCCCACTGTTCTACGACTTCGATTCACCCCGGAGCTTCAAAGATGTATAAGGGTATGAAACGTTATTTTTGGTGGACTGGCATGAAAAAGGATGTTACTGATTATGTATTGAGGTGTCTCACTTGTCAGAAGGTCATGTTTGAGCACCGACGGCCTGGTGGTATGGTACAGCCAATGCTAGTGCCTGAGTGGAAGTTCCATGACATTTCTATGGACTTCGTAGTAGGGCTTCCACCTACAAGGGGAGGTCTGAATATGATTTGGGTTGTTGTTGACCAACTGACCAAGGTGGCTCGATTTATACCGATGAAGGACACCTGGAAAGTGGCAAAACTAGTAGAGCTCTTTGATAGAGAGATTGTTCGGCGCCATGGGGTACCGAAGACTATCGTGTCTGACAGGGATACCAGATTCCTCTCCAGGTACTGGAAATCCACACTGGAAGCGCTTGGTACCGAGCTGAAGCTAAGTACAGCGTTCCACCCACAGACAGATGGTCAGAGTGAGCGCACCATCCAGACACTTGAGGATATGTTACGTGCATGTGCACTTGATTTTCAGACCAGCTGGATTGATAAGTTACATCTGATCGAGTTTAGTTACAACAACAGTTACCATGCATCGATCAAGATGTCTCCCTTCCAGGCCTTGTACGGTAGACCATGCCGCACGCCATTATGCTGGGATGAGTCGAGTGAGACGGTCATTATAGGACCAGAGTATCTGGAACAAGTTCAGGCAGAAGTTCGCCAGATCCGGGCTAACATGAAGGCAGCTCAGGATAGACAGAAGTCGTACGCGGATGTGACCTGGAATTCACCGTGGGCGATCAAGTATTTCTTAGAGTATCCCCTATGAAGGGAGTATTTCGTTTTGGCCAGAAAAGCAAGTTTAGCCCAAAATATGTGGGGCCTTATGTTGTGATGGAGCGGATCAGCCCGGTAGCTTACAGACTTGATCTACCCGCCGAGCTGGGCAAGGTACATGATGTATTTCATGTGTCCCAGTTGAAGAAATATATGTCTCATCCGTCTCATGTGCTTCAGCCTGAAAGGCTAACCTTAGAGCCGACCATGCAATCAGTGGAGACTCCGGTACGGATTCTGGATACTAAGAGTCGAGACACTCGCCATAAGTCAGTGAGACTGGTGAAGGTTCTTTGGTCTAACCAGGACGTCGAGGAGGCCACTTAGGAGCTGGAAGATAAGATGAAGGCGAAGTACCCGTCATTGTTTACTTCTTAGTGTTTATGTGTATAGGGTACGGGGCGTACCCCTTTTTAAGGGGGGTAGAGCCGTTTCGGTTATGTGTGTACGACGTGTATTTAAATACATCGTCTATGTTATGTTGTATGGACCTTGTGTCCGATGTTATTTAAGTATGACTGTTGTATTTGAATGACGTTTGTTATACCCAAAATTTCAACCCCCCCCTGGAGTGGTCTCTAAGGCATACGTGTTACAAAGGGCAAAGTGGTCAAAATGCACCAATGCAGGATTTCCAAAGGACATTATCGGGGTTTTCTATTTTCATATGACTTGTTCATTATCTCCAAACACTTCTAAATATCATAGTCATTATGAAAGGTATTTCATGATTTTCTGATAATATTTATTCTGGAAATTTAGCTTTTAATTCATATTATAAGCTAATTTCTTTAATAATTAACACATGAAATAGCCTCAAAATAGAAATTAAAAGGTTTCCAAAATTGAAAAAAATTGTCACATGGTTACCATGACTACATACAGTCATAAACCTGAAATTATTTTATTGGGAACCTTATCCCAAAATTTAAAAGAGAAATTCAATCATTTTTGTAATTTTCTCTCTCCTCCGGAAAATACCGAAATCAAAACAAAATGTCATGCAATTTTAACACAAGATAGAGGATGATTTTTAGAGACTAATTCCGTTGGAATTTCGTTATTTCGACTTTCCAATAATTAGTTATGAATTATGGGAGATTCCATATTGTGCGATTTTTATCTAATCGATTATTTATCAAAATAATCCGATTCCAACTCTCAAAATTCCTAAAAATCATTCTTTACCTTCAGTTAAATTTTCATAATTTTTATCGGCTTGCAACATATTCTAAAAAATCAGATTCCCTTAGAGCACAAAATCAGTCTTTTAGATAAAGATCTTGCTCTATCAATTTGACCATGCTCTTTCTATAAAAGGACCCCCCAAGAACGAACTAGGGCAGAGGAGAACACTTCTAAAGTCAGAAAACACAGCCACAAACTTTCTCCCCACGTTTTAACACTTCCAAGCCTCAAATCAATACCGAAACACTGCAGAAATCACCCGAAATCACCAAAAACTCATCCTTTCTTCTCCTATTGAACTTCCAAGTACCAAAAACACATAAAACCACCACAAAAACAGAAGAGAAACGTCCTTAACAGCATAAAGAAGAAGGAGTCAGAAGCACAATTCGAAGTCAATCCAAAATCGGCATCAACGAGGCACCAAAAGATCCCCGTTGTGAAGAGTCTCATCAAATCTGAAGGTAAAACAGGTTGAAGTCATGTTTTTCTGACTTTGTTCAACTTTAACTACTCTGTGTTAAAATTTGGAGTCGAATTGACTTTTTATCGCTTCTGAATTAGCGTTTGTTTCGCTTCTGCTCAATAACTTGTTTGCTAAGTTTCGTGTTTAATTCGAATTCAAATTGTAAACTTTCAATCACTAACATGTTTAGAATCTTTCAGGCTACCTACCCATAAAATTTGAGCCAGAAAACACCGCCGGGAGCCACCAAACGCCGCTGTCCGAGGGCGGTTCGCACCCACGGACGCTATGTCCGGGGTCCCGGACGCCCTGTCCGAAAGCCGGACGCCCCCGGACGGTGGCGGGATATTTTTATTTTCAAAATTTAGGGTTTTATAAAACATGTCCGGGCCCACGGACGTCCTGTCCGTGGCCCCGGACTTTCAAATCTCGTTTATGTTTAAATTTGACTTTACTGTGTAATTAAGTTAACTAGGGTCCGTAGGTTCGGACATTAGGTCCGTAGCCACGGACGAAAACAAAACTTGACCTAATTCTGCCTCCGAAACCCTAGTTTAAGTATTTTAATTTCCACTTTAATTTTCTGTCAAAAATGTTAAAAAATAAAAAAACAGAAGCGCGCACTTAGGTTAAAACGACTCGTAATAAGCCGTAATTAAACTAAGTAGAGGAAAACACTTCTAGGGGTAATGAAAGTAATTGAACCCTAATTAAGTCGAATATCAAGCCCCCAAACCCGAACTCTCCTTTCCTAATTTGATCTAGTTAAAATTAGGTGGCGCTCTTAATAGGTTCCAGTGAGCTAGCTTAGGTTTTAATAATTTTTGTTATATGACATAGTTATTAATCTTAGGTTATAAGTGGACCTAAAACCCCGGTTAGATCTTAATCAACTTTAATCAACCTAGGATAGGGTTTAAAATCGAGGCTCACAGACTGGCGACTCTGCTGGGATAAATTCTTAATTTTAACTTGTTTAATTTTAAGAAAGAGGCTTAACACTCGAAAAATTGTTTATTTATGGCTTTATTACTTTGTTTGTTTACTTTCGTGCGCACCTTAAATTTTTGCAACCCTTGCATCATATAGAGCGAGGGTCCACACAAACTAGTTTCACCCCGGGACCCCTCTAGGGTCCCCTGTCAGGGACTCACACCTTTAGGTGATGTGAATAGCGGGGAAAAGAGGAGGATGTCGTCTAACACATCCCCTTAATACCTGGGCTTTGCCCCAAGCGTTTTCCTGGCAGTGTCCTTACCTAGCCTATTGTTTGGTCAGTCAAAGACCCGACGGTCGTAGCGCACACCTTCAGGTGATGTGATAAAGTGGGGAACCCAAAGAATAGCGTGCAAGCCCTATTCCTTTGTGGTGACCTGGGCCCAAGCCCCAAGCACCTCTCTCTCGGATCGATCCATACCCAAATTGATTAAACCGTCAAGTAAGGACATGTTGAATTTGTGTGGGCCTGTTTGCCTGTATGATCGGCCCACTACCCAGTCTAAGATTGATAGGAACTTTTCCTACATCAACTCAGCCCAACCCGATATCCGCGCTTAATTGTTTGCGGCCCAAAGGCCCTGCTTGATTTGAATGTGTGAGTTATTTGTTCGGGCTTCGCCCAAAAGTTTAGTTTTAGGTGATTTATCTTTCCAGCCCAATTTATTATCAATTTAGTTCTAGGCCCATGAAAAACAAATCCACCTAAAGCAACCCATGAAAATCCATCAGGCCTTTCCATTTCAAGGCTCATTCTAGTCTAGGAAGACTTTTCACTCGGCTTTGACCCAAAATCCCTAGACATGGGTATCATCTTTTAGGCCCAATCAGAATTACTTGGCCCAAAATCCAATTCACATCAAGATCATGGTTTAGAAATCATTTTGGCTCATGCGCTTTACTTCTAGCCCAAAACATTCTGGCCCAAGTGCCCAATTCTCAAAACATTCCAGCCCAAGAGCCACGATCTTCAAACATTTCGTCCCAGGAGCCAGTTCACAGCTCATGAATCATTCCGGCCCATGTGCCTCTCTTCCAACACATTTCGGGCCTCAGTGCTTACCCACAATCTTAAAACATTCCAGCTCATGTGCTTTTTTGCAGCCCAAACAAGTTTTAACCTACAACTTCTTCACGGTCCAGAATTTTAGCTCAATCCATTTCTGTTTTCCAACAGATAAGCCCGAATCCCAAGTATGGCAGAGGGTGGAAACCCAGTCAGCATGGAGGCCCAGTTTGCAGCCTTAGAGCAGAGGTACAGAGCCGCCTTTGATGCCATGGAGGCTAAGTATGTCACCATCATCGAAGAGCTGAAAAGCAAAATCAATTCCCTTGAGGTGGTCATCAGGAAAATATTTCAGGAAAGATTGCTGACTCTGGGAACGAGCATGACCACGTCGAAGCTAACTCTATTGGGGCCCAGGGTGCGCGAGGATTCGTAGGGGAAGCCGCCCCAGATCACCAGCTAACTGCAGAACTCGAGAAGGTTCTGAAAAGGATCGAGCGCATGGAAAAGGCTAGCTAGCCGGCTGGTTTTGATTACTCCTCTATGGCATCGTACCCCGAGGTTGATCTCCCCCAAAGTTGAAGTTGCCCACACTTGCTCTATACAAGGGTTCCTCAGACCCGCAGGTCCATCTGGCGATGTTCGATAGGGAGATGTCCATCCTCAGGTTAAATGACATGCAAAAGGCCAAGGTCTTTGCCCGTTACCTCGATGAAACACCTCACGTTGGTATTTGACTCAGGATGAACACTAAAACCTACGAGGAGGTTTGTGAGGCTTTCTTGCACCATTTCGAGTATGCTAAGAATCTCGAAGTCACCAGGTCCGACCTTGCCAGCACTCGGCAGAGAGACAGTGAATCAATGTCCGACTTCATCAAACGGTGGAGGATGAAGGCCGCTGCTATGCCTACAAAAATGGATGAGCAAGAACAGATTCAAATGATTGTGGACAATATGCAGAGACAATACAATAACGAGCTGAGTTGCACATACTTCCCTAATTTCGACATGCTGATGGGACAGGTAAGAATCATGGAAGAAAAGATTCACAAAGGTGAGCTAAAGCTGGAACAACCCAAAGCCCAGGGTGTGAGTATCGAGACCTTTAAGTCAGGACCGGTGTGAGCCTCGATTTTAAACCCTATCCTATGTGGATTAACTTGATTGGGATCTAATCGGGTTTTAGGTCCACTTATAGCCTAAGATTAATAACTATGTCATATAACAATAATTATTAAATCCTATGCTAGCTCACTGGAACCTATTGTGAGTCGCCACCTAATTTTTACCTAGGGTAAATTAGGAAAGGTAGAGTTCGGGTTCGGGGGCTTGATATTCGACTTAATTAGGGTTCAATTGCTTTCATTACCCCTAGAAGTCGTTTTTCCTCTACTTAGTTTAATTACGGCTTATTACGAGTCGTTTTAACCTAAGTGCGCGAGCTTCTGTTTTTTTTTTTTTTTTAGCATTTTTTTACTGAAAATAAAAGTGAAAGTTGAAATTACCTAAACTAGGGTTTCGGAGGCAGAATTAGGTCAAATTTTGTTTCCGTCCGTTGCCACGGACCTAATGTCCGTAACCACGGACCCTAGCTAATCTATGTGAAAATAAAAGTCGAATTAAACAGAAAACAAAAATTTGAAAAGTCCGGGGCCACGGACAGGATGTCCGTAGGCCCGGACATAGTTTAACAAAACCTAAATTTTTAAAATTTTAAAATCCCGCCGCCGTCCGTGGGTGTCCGTGGCCACGGACAACCCGTCCGTGGTCCCGGACCATAGGTCCGGGATCCCGGACCACCCACGGACAGGGGTTTTATGGTGGTTCCCGAAGGTGTTTTCGGCTCAAAATTTATGCACGTGTAGCCTGAAAGGTGTGCAATTCGTTAGTAATTGAAAGATTGCAGTTTGAAGTCGAATTATGTACGAAACTTGGCGAACAAGTAACAAGGCAGAAACAAAAGTAATTAGCAATACAGAGGCGTAAAAAGATTAGTTTGAACCCAAAATTTGACAGAGAGTTAATAAATAAGGTCGTGGAGAGTTAGAAAGTAGAATTGCAACCTGTTTTACCTTCGAATTTAGGAGGATTCTTCACGTCGGGATTCTTCGGAGGCCTCGTTGATGGCGGATCCAGAAGAACTTCGAACCCAGCTTCTGACTCCTTGTTGTTCTTGATGTTCTTCACGTTTTGGTGCTGTTTTGGTGGGGGTTTGATGATGGATGATGTTGTGGGAGTTGAAAAATGTGTTTTGGTGTTGATTTTGGTGAGATTTCGGTGTTTGATCGTGGCTCTGGGGTTCAAAACGTGGAGAGAGAGAGACGGCTGCCTTCTTTGAGAGTCTAGGGTTCTTGAGGTTCTGATTTGATCATGGGGTAAGGTTCCTTATATAGGCTTCCTTAAAGATAGAAAAATCCGGTAAAAACTGAGATTTACCGACGTTTTAGCTCAAGGGCTTCCAAAAGGAATTTGATTATAAAATTTTACACATGGGTAAAGGATGATATTTCTGATTTTTCTAAAGTGAGATCGAATTTTTTGGATATTGGAATATTTTTAAATTCAATTTCTCGTCAGATTCAATCAGAAATTGCTAGAAAATTATTGGAAATTCGAAAAATCAAAATTCCAACGCCATTATGCTTAAGATGTCATCCTCTATCATGGGTTAAAATATCAAAGCATTTCAAGTTGATTTGACCCTTATTTGGAGGAGAGAGAAAGCCCATAGGGGGCTTAGGAGCCTTGAAAAATTACGAAAATGCCCCTGGAGATGACTAAGCTGTCCCTAGCACTCTGAAATGTGCCGATCGATCTGGGAACCCTTGCTACTAGCCTATTAGTAGAGACTCTCCTCCGGGGGGGTTGGAATTTTGGGTATAACAACCGGCCAAAGCAGCTCAAGTTTCATACCAAGTGAGCACCATACAAAAACCTAGTGCTGTAAAGCAGAACATCAAGGCCTCACCCCGATCCAAGAGGTTCTCTGCACCGAGACAGTTTACCGACATTGGCCGGCCTCTCAGTCAAGCACTCGTGAAGCTACAAGAGCTAGACCTACTACAACCTCTCACACCTAGCCCTGGGATCACCCAAGCCGGGGAACATCTCCATCAGTTCTGCCAGTTTCATCAACTACCAGGACATAGTACTGACGACTGCAGAGCATTGAAGCACAAGATTGAGGACCTTATCGAGCAAGGACTCCAGTTTGTCGAGTAGGCTAGTGTCTAGTTGCATTTTGCTTTCTTTTTTTTTCTATTTTGTAGGGGGTTTATGATATTTCCATTTTAATGAGGCTTAGATGTTCGAATTTCAGTCTCTTGTCTTTTCGATTTACAATCTCAAGAAAATGAAAAAATGTTTGTTCATTTTGCACCTTCAGCCAAATCATCTTTCAAAACTAATGTTCATCTTCTGGCAATTGAATAAAATGATTTGTCTTTTTGTTTCCAAAAGGATGAACATGTCCAACCAAATGCCACAGTCCACCCCTAAGCATCCAAACAAACCACATACAAATTGTTGTCATAAACCCTGGACTAATACTAGGGGCAATCTGAGTTTAAAGACCAACCACGATTATTTCTTTTGTTTAATTGTGCGAACGAGTTTCTGAGTGAAAATCTCGCGAGAGTGTCTTGAGTGGAAAAACCATGAGTGATCGAGCATGTCATTTTTACACGACTCTGGTGAGACCACATTCAAAGGTGAGGTAAACGGCATAACTCCGACCGAAGGAGATAATTTGTAAATTTACGTTTAAACCTGTAAAAAGTAACAAAGAAGATACACAACTATTAGGGATGACGAAGCACCTAGGTACAACACCACACAGCCAAAAAGCTTGTGAACCCTGACATTACACCCTAGGCACCCCCGCTGGGCTTTTCATGTATGACCCCTTTTATAACACTACAAGCTCCACAAACAAGCCAACCAATGATGAATAACCGACCCGGTGACCAAAGGAAGCAAGGAGCCCGTCTTTTGAGCAACAACTTCACAAGTCCAAAGAAGCAAAACCGCTACCAGCATGACGAAACGATCCGCAAATGGTCCCAAAGTGACACAGGATCCAAATGAGCTAATATCAAAAATAGCTCTCAAAGTTCAAAGCCGGGAAACACAAGAACCCCGAAGGAAAGGAAATCCAAAGAAAGGCGAACCTGAAAAGCCTCGAAGAAATCCAAAATCGGAAAAAAGAAAGAAGATGCAAGGAACAATCCAAAAGTTCCAAGCCCCAAGTTCATAAGCGAAGCCATCATGAAGCAGCCAAACGACTTCAAGGCGAGGAAGATAAGTCCGAGAGGCGGTGCAAGTTGCAGCTTTGGTCACCCTTAAAGCTCCACATATCCTAAACATTCCGCCATTATCCTATTGTCATCACACCCCATGGCCACGTTATAAGCTCAAAAGACTTCCGACTTAGTAGTTATGTATCCAATCGAGTGAAAGTAACAGGTTGAACACGTAAATCTAACAAATGTCAAATTCAATGGTTGAGAAGTTATGACCGTAAGTGAGAAACGAGTGCAAACACCAAACACGTCGAGTGTAGGTTAAGAAGCACATCAAAACATAATCCTTTACCATGTGAGGGCGAGACTTGTTCGCATGTTTGGCCAAAGAAAATACTGGGGGCAATCGATCGTTCCGATCGATCGCCATGAACTCTAGCTCAGATTGTCTTAAGGGAAAAATACTGGGGGCAATTGTTGGCTCCAACAATTGCTATGACAACACCAATTGGAACCCAAAGCTCAAACATCACCACCATCATCCCACCACAGGCACACACAAGCCCTTACCACCACATCAAGCACCTCAGGTCCACATAAGCCCTTACCTCCACACCTCCACTACACAGGCCCACATAAGCCCTTACCTGCACATCAAACACCACAGGCCCACGTAAGCCCTTACCTTCACATCATACACCATACCCCACCGGCGGCATGTTCATCTCGTAGGAGATAAATTTCAAGTCCGAAGTCTATAGTTAGGAAATGATAATTCACTTTCCTTTTCACTAAACAGAATTTTCTTCAAACACTGCCACGTTTGGCACCTCTTTCAACAATTTCTTGTCTTGAACAACTTTCCTCTAACCACTTCGGTTTCATAAACCTCATCATGGCCACATTTGGCACACTTTCTAGCAATGTCTTGCTTTGGACAATTTTTGATCCTTAACATTGTCATGTTTGGCACATTTTCCAACGATTTCTTGTTTTGGACAAGTTTCCTACATACACTTTGATTGTATTTTGACATGCACATCATCTTTGCCACGTTTACCTTGCATCCGTCCGTACGAAACTCCTTATCATAAACCAGAGATACAGATTCTCAGCCGAAGGTACAGATTCTTCAGAGATACAGATTCTCGCCCCAAAGATACAGATTCTTCAGAGATACAGATTCTCACCCGATCAGAGATACAGATTCTCACCCCGAAGATACAGATTCTTCAAAGATACAGATTCTCACCCCGAAGATACAGATTCTTCAGAGATACAGATTCTCACCCCGAAGATACAGATTCTTCAGAGATACAGATTCTCGCCCCGGAGATACAGATTCTTCAGAGATACAGATTCTCGCCCCGGAGATACAGATTCTTCAGAGATACAGATTCTCACCCCGAAGATACAGATTCTTCAGAGATACAGATTCTCGCCCCGGAGATACAGATTCTTCAGAGATACAGATTCTCACCACGAAGATATAGATTCTTCAGAGATACAGATTCTCATCCATAGATACAGACTCTTCAGGGATACAGATTCTCACCCGTAGATTCAGATACAGATTCTCACCACGAAGATGCAGATTCTTCACAGATACAAATTCTCACCTGAGTAGAAGAACTCACCCTCAAGTTTGTCATAAGTCTTAACGACTTCCTTAGCACCTGCCACGTTTGGCACTCTCAGTCCTTAACCTTTACACACACTTCGGAATAGGTTGCGGTCCCTAGATGCACCTAGGTCATACAATTCATCATCACATTAAGCACATTTCACTCATTATAGGTAGTCAACGCCTTAGAATAGCTTGACATCATTTTCATCGTCTAGGTAGTCAACGCCTTAGAATCGCTTGACATTACTTCATCTTATAGGTAGTCAACGCCTTAGAATCGCTTGACATCTTCTCATTCTCACTCATAGGTAGTCGGCGCCTTAGAATAGCTCGACGCAATCTGCATATAGGGCCTTTTAAGATCCAAAATTTTGGGGTATCACTCAGGCATCAACTAGTCTTTTCATCTTCATTACAAAGCCTAGTTGACGGGGGGCAATCTGTTATACCCAAAATTTCAACCCCCCCCCCTGGAGTGGTCTCTAAGGCATACGTGTTACAAAGGGCAAAGTGGTCAAAATGCACCAATGCAGGATTTCCAAAGGACATTATCGGGGTTTTCTATTTTCATATGACTTGTTCATTATCTCCAAACACTTCTAAATATCATAGTCATTATGAAAGGTATTTCATGATTTTCTGATAATATTTATTCTGGAAATTTAGCTTTTAATTCATATTATAAGCTAATTTCTTTAATAATTAACACATGAAATAGCCTCAAAATAGAAATTAAAAGGTTTCCAAAATTGAAATAAAATTGTCACATGGTTACCATGACTACATACAGTCATAAACCTGAAATTATTTTATTGGGAACCTTATCCCAAAATTTAAAAGAGAAATTCAATCATTTTTGCAATTTTCTCTCTCCTCCGGAAAATACCGAAATCAAAACAAAATGTCATGCAATTTTAACACAAGATAGAGGATGATTTTTAGAGACTAATTCCGTTGGAATTTCGTTATTTCGACTTTCCAATAATTAGTTATGAATTATGGGAGATTCCATATTGTGCGATTTTTATCTAATCGATTATTTATCAAAATAATCCGATTCCAACTCTCAAAATTCCTAAAAATCATTCTTTACCTTCAGTTAAATTTTCATAATTTTTATCGGCTTGCAACATATTCTAAAAAATCAGATTCCCTTAGAGCACAAAATCAGTCTTTTAGATAAAGATCTTGCTCTATCAATTTGACCATGCTCTTTCTATAAAAGGACCCCCCAAGAACGAACTAGGGCAGAGGAGAACACTTCTAAAGTCAGAAAACACAGCCACAAACTTTCTCCCCACGTTTTAACACTTCCAAGCCTCAAATCAATACCGAAACACTGCAGAAATCACCCCGAAATCACCAAAAACTCATCCTTTCTTCTCCTATTGAACTTCCAAGTACCAAAAACACATAAAACCACCACAAAAACAGAAGAGAAACGTCCTTAACAGCATAAAGAAGAAGGAGTCAGAAGCACAATTCGAAGTCAATCCAAAATCGGCATCAACGAGGCACCAAAAGATCCCCGTTGTGAAGAGTCTCATCAAATCTGAAGGTAAAACAGGTTGAAGTCATGTTTTTCTGACTTTGTTCAACTTTAACTACTCTGTGTTAAAATTTGGAGTCGAATTGACTTTTTATCGCTTCTGAATTAGCGTTTGTTTTCGCTTCTGCTCAATAACTTGTTTGCTAAGTTTCGTGTTTAATTCGAATTCAAATTGTAAACTTTCAATCACTAACATGTTTAGAATCTTTCAGGCTACCTACCCATAAAATTTGAGCCAGAAACACCGGGAGCCACCCAAACGCCGCTGTCCGAGGGCGGTTCGCACCCACGGACGCTATGTCCGGGGTCCCGGACGCCCTGTCCGAAAGCCGGACGCCCCCGGACGGTGGCGGGATATTTTTATTTTCAAAATTTAGGGTTTTATAAAACATGTCCGGGCCCACGGACGTCCTGTCCGTGGCCCCGGACTTTTCAAAATCTCGTTTATGTTTAAATTTGACTTTACTGTGTAATTAAGTTAACTAGGGTCCGTAGGTTCGGACATTAGGTCCGTAGCCACGGACGAAAACAAAACTTGACCTAATTCTGCCTCCGAAACCCTAGTTTAAGTATTTTAATTTCCACTTTAATTTTCTGTCAAAAAATGTTAAAAAATAAAAAAAAACAGAAGCGCGCACTTAGGTTAAAAACGACTCGTAATAAGCCGTAATTAAACTAAGTAGAGGAAAAACGACTTCTAGGGGTAATGAAAGTAATTGAACCCTAATTAAGTCGAATATCAAGCCCCCGAACCCGAACTCTCCTTTCCTAATTTGATCTAGGTTAAAATTAGGTGGCGACTCTTAATAGGTTCCAGTGAGCTAGCTTAGGTTTTAATAATTTTTGTTATATGACATAGTTATTAATCTTAGGTTATAAGTGGACCTAAAACCCGGTTAGATCTTAATCAACTTTAATCAACATAGGATAGGGTTTAAAATCGAGGCTCACAACGTTGTTGTATGGACCTTGTGTCCAATGTTATGTAAGTGTGTTGTTAATGTTGTTATGGAAATATTGTTTATATGTATTCCCGTGTTCTAACATTTAGGATATGTGGAAGTGTGAACTTTGAGGACAAAGTTCTTTTAAGGGGGGTAGATTGAAATACCCCAAACCTTATTATGTTGTTTAAACAATTAAATATGGTATATTAAGACTAAAAAGAGTCTTATAAACATTAGTGAACAATTTAAACCATAGAAAACACAAATAAATGCCTTAAAGTCAATTTGGGCTAAAATGTGTTCTAAGCTTGGGATAAGCTTGGGTAAGACCTAATGAGCTTACCAAGACCTTATTTATATACTAATGAATATATTAAACCAATTACCAAAGAAAACCAAGCTTGAAAACAAGTTAAAACACAAAATGTGCTTTAAGGAGTCTTAAAGCACATTTTTGAAAAATTGTCTTGTAAATGAGTTTTGAATGGCTAAATGTCCATCATTACTCTTTAATTAATATGTGTACTACTTAGTATCACATTTGGAAGTCTATATCAATGGGAAATCAAAAATTTCACATCTATGTGCCTTGTTTTAGTGAATAGTAACTAAAATAAGCTAGTTTGTAACATATGTTTGTATAAGTAATTAAATTGGCCAACAAAGACTAAAATACCCTTAGTAACATAAAGGGGGCCGGTTTTTATGGTAATGAGTCACCACTCATGTTAGTTTATTAAGTAACAAATGATGACTAATGGTTACTATTTACTTTAACATATAAATATCTTCTAAAAGCAAAACCAATCTTCATTATCTCATTTCTCTTCATTTCACATGTCTTCAACCTTTCTTCTATCTTCTTCTTGCTCTCCATTCACGGTTTGCAATAGTACACACACAATACCATCTTTGACCACTTGTATCTCCTAGCTCATTTTGTCAAATCAAATTCTAAGACCACCATTCTCTTCCTCTCATCAAGCTCTTCAATTCTATCCTTTCAAAATCTTAAGAGCTCCATTTTGGTGCCAAGAAGAATCTCCATGGGAGGAGCTTGAGCTCATCTTTTCACATATTATTGTTCTCGTTTGCTTCAAGGTAAGGAAACTCAAAGAAAAATGATGTTTCCCTCATGTTTTTGTGTTGTCCGAAAATCACCCTTAATGGTGTCCTTATGTTGCTTTGTTCTAGCTTCATTTCAACCTTTCATGGACTAGGTGGAGTCCTCTCTTGATATATATTCAAACTCTCTTCAAGTTCTAAGGTAAAATAACTATCTTAATGTTTTTAAAACAATGTATAATCTAGGGTTTACAATGAGATGAAGCATAAAGCTTGTATACTCATTTTATCATTTGTATAATGTTTAGAAGTTGACAAGCAACTAAAAGCCTTGCCGATTTAGTCAAGGAAACAAGAAAGAAGTTGTGAGGAAAAGAGGTAAATGTGCTAACCTAATGAGGTTTAAAGTCTTAGGAGGAATAAGCTTATATTGCTTATTAAAATGATCTAAGGAGCCAATGGTGAATGACTTAGTAAGATGTTCTCAAGGAGACTAGTAAAAAGGCATATGTGTTGTTGAGTGTATTTGCAGGTCAAATGCAAATATATTGTGGAGATTCAGTGTTTATGATTTATGCATCTTAAGGGCCTAAGAGCCATGTTATTAAAGGGCCTAAGTGCCAAGCAATTTAAATTATGCACTATATTGTGATGTAGTGTAAATGAGTGAAGTTTGTGTGTAAGAATGTGTTTGATGGATTTTAGTGTCCTTGATTGTTTAATGGTGAAAACAATGTGTTTTGGCTTAGCAATGTTCTAGGAGAGTTCATGTCAAAATTTAGTTAATAAACAAGAAGTTCTAAGGGTTTAAAATGAGTTTGGTAAGTTAGGAAATGTTTAGAATGGATAAGTGTTCAACTAGTGTAAGGAACATGCATTATGGTGACTAAGGAAGAAGTGATGTGTTGCATGGAGGGACTATAAGCTTGTAGAGTTATTCAAGGGGTTTGGTTAGGAAGAAAAGATGCTTGGGAGATGATGTTGTAGTGGTGAGAAAACATTTTGGGAGCTGTGTAGAGACTTATGCAAACTTTGGTAAAACAAGGAGAAATTATAAACTTGTAAAGGGATTTCGAGAATGACATAAGGAATTGGTTTGTAAGAAAAGATGCTTGGGAGATGATGTTAAAAAGGTGAGGAAATATCTTGGTATAGTGGTTACAATAGGCATGAAACACCACTTGGGAACCAAAGGATAAAACATAATTGGTGTTAGGGATGTTGGTAAGAATTGAGTAAGTGTTTGAGGCTATAGAAAATGAGTGTTTTGGCACATCCGAACTTCCGTCCGGATATGGACGTTCGGACATGCCCTGTTGTGTTAGAATTTTCTGAGTCTCGGCCAGTGTCCGGACTTCTGTCCGACCATGGATGTTCGGACACACCCGTCTCTTTTCTCAGGTTTATCCTCGACTTGCGTCCGAACTTCGGGAAACTCGGACACAAGTTCGGACGCTTGAAATTTTCTTCTGATTTTCTCTCGACCAATGTCCGAACTTTGGAAACTCGGACACTAGTTCGGACATGCGTCTGGCTTCACCCTTTGAGCCTCGACTTGCGTCCGAACTTTGGAAACTCGGACACAAGTTCGGACAAGCCACTGTTTTGGCCAAAAATTTTGTTTAAGGTTAGGAAAGGTTGTCTAAAAATGGTGATTAGTTAGTAATGATGATATGAGGTTATTTAAGACATGTTAGGAGTGTAATAATGACAATTTAAAAGGGGTGAGAAGTTATAACAAAGTGTGAATACAAAATAACTAGTTAAGTGAAGTAAAAGTTAACAATGGATTAGTACATTAATTAACTGAAGTTACTAAATGTGTATAGGATTCTTCAAAGGTGGAAACCAGTCGAAGCAAGGACCAAGGTACGGTTTTCTTGCAGTCTGTTGCCTACCGGTTTACACCGGCCTGTGTGTTGTATGTTTTTTGTGTGTTTATGACGTTATAAGACTTAATCAAGAAATGAGTTTACAGTTGTTCATATTATTGTGACGTTATAATGTGACTCATTTCCCTTGTGTGTGTCTAACATGACTTACCACTTGTTGTGAATTGTCTGTTAAGTTCCACTGTTAAACTTCTAACAAGTGCTAACTGGGAAGTGAGGAATCCGGTTGTCCGGTCATGCATGTAAGTTTAAGAGTAGATATCTGTATCAGATTCGACTCTTATGTTGTTAAGATTGTTCTCCTTCATTTGGCGTTCGATCTCCCGCTAGCTTTCTCCAAAGCTTACCTATTCTGACTTATGATCGGTTTAGTGGGAACATGTGTTTGTGTGGTGTGTTCGGGTCACAATATCCGAACCATCTATGACTTAAGTTACTTGTTCGAATAACAGAACGGTAATGAGTGTGTGTAACAAGCTTAACATGAGAGTGAACCATTCTCTAGGCTTCTTATGTTATTTAACCTTCTTGGTTTGTTATTGTGGAAAGAGTATCCACTGTGTATGTAATGCTGTGCTATGCAATAATGTTGCTATGCCATATGTTATGTTATGTTTAAAATGAATGCCATGTCATCATGACAATTAGTTACGCGTATCTCGGTAGCCGATGGGCTGCGCGTTAACCATACCAGCCAAGGGTTGCTGACCCCCTCGGGGGCTCCATATTTTTACTGCAGGATGAGGATCGAGGAAGCAGAGTGACTGTAGATTCTAGGCTGCAGATGTACTTTTGGTTATTTTGGATGTTGAGCCCGGGATGCGCCTGTGCTCCCGTGGCATTATATTTTGGTACTGTTCGTGTTACAGATGACAGTGGAGTGATATGTACAGTATACAGTGACAGTTTGTATTAAATACTCAGTATGTTGGTTATGTATATATGGTTGATGTTAGTACCTAATGCTCGGGAGTCTGATCATCAGACCGGTACATTTGTATTTATTCTGCCTTGTTAACCACGTGGGTGGTTGACGGCGTTGTAGCACCGAATCGTTTAGTTATTGTTTAGTTATTTTTCCGCTGCGGTTTCGTCTAATGTTAAGTGCGTAGTAGGGGTGTTACAGTAAGCTTTCTCTTCTCTTCGGCAGCTTCTACCTTCTGATGTAATCTGCATATTTTCCACTTTAATCCCAGCCCTTCATTCTCTATTGCATTAACTCAGCACACCAAAAATCTCATTGCAATCTCGGTTGAAACAGCCAGCCAACAGCAGCTGGAAAACCAAGGTTAAAACAACACTCCTTTCCCCTGTTGCTTCACGATTCTGCTGCTTGGTTACCAGAATTTCTCCTCCACCATTGCTACATAATACAACTCTTTTCCTCCTTCAGAAAACAACAAAGGGAACTACCACCTAAACCCCCTTTGTTCTCGACATTAAACACCTGGACAACAACATCTAAAGCAAGGTAGACAAACTTCCTTCTCTTTCATTTTCCACAGTTTCCAGCCAGCCTTACCATCTGATTGTCCACTTGTTTTCAAGGCTTAGAAACTACCCTTGAAGGCTCCAAATCTAGCAGAGAAACCCAAGGTGCTAGGAGGTTCATTGAGCTTTTAAAAGGTGATAAAAATATACCTCAAATCACCTCCTTCTTCTTCCATGTTATTGTGTCCAAGAATACAACTTTGAACACCTCTTTTCTGCTCCCTCAACTGAAGCGTTTCCCTGAGTTATAGTGTGCCGAAAATGCAGTAGGAAAATGCTCCAAAGCATGTCATAAAGAGCTTGAAATCAAGGTAATAAACTGAAACGTACGAGGCATCTTTAAGCTTTTCTTCTGATTTTCCGATGAAACTAAATCAGTTTCTTGTGCTCTAGGTGACCGATAGTAAAGTGTGAGGTTTCGTCAGGTTTCGCATGGTAAACACCCTCCCTTTTAGCTTAAAACAAATTTAAGCCTTAAACTAGTTACATAAACAGGTCACTAAATGAGCCTTGTTTTCCTTGTGTATATATGACCGAATTGGGTCTGTTTTACCATGGGACTATCATGCATATAGGAGGCCATTCCAAGAGGAAAACCAAGTTAAAGAGGTAATTAGATCCTTAAAAATCTTAAGGGTTATGTCATGGTTTAAAGAAAAAAATGTGGGTACAAAACTAATCCATGTTATGTGATTATATATAGAACCGTGAAGGTGTGGGTGGCTGGTGAGAGATTAGTGGAATCTCCTTGGTTATTAAATTCAAGTAAGTATTCTTAAAATCTAATTAATGTTTTAAGCTAATTAGTTGGGAGAATTAAATGGAACCGAGAGCATATGTTGATATGGGTGCTGATTAAATCCTAAAAATGTGTAAATAATTATGGTGATAAGTTTAATTGGTGTACGTAAGTACAATTGGCTTACAAAGATTATGCCTATAGGTTAATTTTGGAAGAAAGGGAACTTAATTGGTGAAAGGCTAAATTTTGTACAAGCCGTGAATTTGTATTTTATTTGGAGGTATTTTGATTTTAATTTAATAGTTAATCATGAGCTATGTTTAAGCCATGTATTTAGGCATTTTTTATTTTGTTAATTAAGGCTTTGAATAATGATTATTGAATTTTGGGATGATTTAATAAACTATATAGATTCTGGTGCGAAATAGAATTTTAGTGAACAAAAATCACTTAGGGATATTTTAGATGAATATTTGTCATTTTGGTGTTACTTGAATTAAGAATAAGTTTATAATGTGTTTTAAATAAATTATAAATTTTATATGTATCTAAATAAACAAAAGAATTAATTATGGGGTCAAAACATGATTAAATAATATATAGGGCACCAAATAGAATTTAAAACCGTGAGGAAATATATTAACGATTTTTGAAACATATAATATGAATTTTATGAAATTAAGGTGTTAAAGGTAAAACTAGAGAAATATTGGGGTATTTTTGTAAATAAAAACAAATCTGGTCAAGGGGTAATTTAGGTGGTCAACCTTGACCACATGAGTAGGTTGACCAAATGAGAATGATAAAAATAATCATTTTGGGTATTTAAAGAGATAATATAAGTTAAACAAATGGCATTTTTTTAAAGAAATGGGGTATTTATGTAATTACCAAAAAATAGGGGTTGGAAAATAAATAATAAGACCCTAGGGGCTTGTTTGCAATTTTAGAGGATTTTTGGGGTTAGTTAATGGATTTATTTAATTAAGGAGTATAATATATGGTTAAGTATTAAAATATTACATTTTACAAACTTATGGGGCCAACTTGTAAATAACCGAAAATCTGGAGGAGGAATAGAATTTAGAACAATCTTGGGGTTGTGCGGAAATTTGGGAAAAATATTGGGTGGTTTTTGGTGTTAAATTAATCAATAGACATAATATAAAGTTTTGGTATTAAATTGTGAGTTTATGAAAAAAATGTGGGCCAAAGTATAAATAAGGAAAGTTAAGGGTCAAAGTATACAAAAACTGAACAATGTGGTCTGTTTAGCATTAAGGAAATATTGAGTTAATTTTGGTATTAAAAATAATGGAATTGTATAATATAAAGTTTTAAGTATTAATTGGTAAGTTTACAAAATAAAGGGGGATAATATGCAAATAAAAGGGAATGTTAAGGCTAGTGGCATGATTCTGGAAAAATAATTGTATACATGTTGTTCGCATACATAATATTGTAACACCTCAGCCACTAATCCTTCCTTTATCCTCTAATCATCCTCATACTTACCTTACTTGCAGCGGAATACTTACCAACTTTCTTACTCCCGGCGGGTGGTACAACGCCGTTAGCCATCCAAGACCAACAAGGCTACTACTACATACAGTAACGGTCTGACGATTAGAATAACCAAATACATACTACTTACTTACAATTCTGAATACTTACTTACAATTGATTACCGAGTATCCAAATATACGAATTACATTCCAAGGCTACTTCCCAAAAATTAAGAGTTTGTACATTTACTCATTTCTATCCAATCACAGTTCATTACCCAAAAAGGTGTACCACATGGTACACCGGCTACTCGAAAAGGCCTTAGCTGTGTACAACTCGGTACACCATTTCAATCCTACTAGCTACCCAAAAAGAATCCAGCAAGGTCCTTACTCGACCATCACGCCTCGCGGGTACCTGTAGAATAAAAACATTCCCCCTAGGGGGTCAGCTTACGCTCAATATGATAACCGCATACCCCGCATACTAGCGAGGGTACACCAACTATTTGGTCGAGCACATGCGGTTCGTTTCATTCATACATACATACATGCTTCATACAGTACAATTCAATACATCCGATCCACAAGCATACATACATTCAATACATACAAGGGAGATATTACGAGTCACCCATTCGTACCTACCGTTTACTCACCGCATTACGGAGATACAATTCTCCAATACATACAGAAGTCATGTTAGCTTCATTACACACCCGGGTTAATCGGGTGTTCAATACTTCTTACTCATGGTCAATGACTTACAATAGTCAAGACCGATACACGTACAGTACTTACTTCTTACTTACTTTACTCCAGTTAAGTCGGTATGACCTCCGGGCAGGGATTACTACATCCCACCACCGGGCCTTAGGGTGGCCCACTAATCCAGGATGCTACCCATTCAAATGGATTTGGTCCATGGAAAAGATTACAGCCAGGATTCGGATCCAACCTCTTGTGTTTCCTTATCGTCACGCGTGGCCGAAACTATATCGGACTTCTACTCATTCCATTTACTCATTTCTCATGTCAGGAGTTAGATTGTTAGGAATTAGTAGAAGTCAGTACTTCATTTCCATACATTCATACAGTACACAAGTACACAATACTTACGCATACACTTCATTCTCATTCATTCATTTCATGAATTATACAAACTAAATGTTCAAGAGAATACAACAAGAACAATATAGCTCAAACACAATTAAGTGCAATAAAGGTCCGATTCGTGTATTTATCTTATTGGTGATCACATAAGCACACAAATCGGGGTAACCAAGTTAGGATACAGGGCATGAAGAAATCATACCGTACACCGTTGTTTTCGTACTACCGGGTCCTTTGACGATCAACTATTTGATTCCTATACATACATGAAGTAGTATGATCAATGATCTATTATTGATCTATCTTACTCCTTCGTTAATACTTGCAATGTGCACTTACTACTTCATTACTTTCTTACTTGATTATAAAACCATTCTTTTCTTTACTACTTCTTAAATTTGTTGCCTTACTCATTTACTTACTTTCTTACCATTACTACTTCATTTTTAGTGTGCTACTACATATATATATGCATATATGTATATAGGCATATATATATACATATGATTACTATAATCTTATAATATAAATATATATTTTTTTGACACGACCGACCTTACCCAGGGTCGGACCCAAGGTCGGTCGAAGTCAGTAAGTTTCGATCAGGCAGAATTCCAGGCTCGACCGACCTTGCAAGTCCGGTCGCAAGGTCGGTCCATTCCAGTAGCTTGCATTACGGGAATTTTTCTGGCCGACCGACCTTGCAAGTCCGGTCCCAAGGTCGGTCCATTCCAGAAGGTTTCAGACGGGGAATTTTTCTGGTCCGACCGAACTTGCAAGTCCGGTCGCAAGTTTGGTCCATTCCAGAAGGTTTCCCATCTTTGTAATTCTGGGCTCGACCGACCTTGCAAGTTCGGTCCCAAGGTCGGTCCGGCCCAGTACTTCAGTTTTAAATTCTGTTTTCAGTTAGTTTCTTTACTCATTGTTTCCCCAATCTTTACCAATACTTCCCCACATTATTTCGCACTAATCAAGCACTCTAAATCACCTTAGTTCATCCACCAAACTTACTACTCAATTCTTTCGCAACTTACACAAAATTTCCTCATTTCTTCTCAACACTTATACTAGTTGGTATTTCACTCATTGCTACAGATTTTGTTCTTTCCTCAAATGCTACAGATTTTTCCCTCAACTCTTATACTCCAATACTCCCTCAATTAATGCCACTCTTAGCATCCTAAACACATCAATTCACCTTTTAGTTACATCCCATTAACAACTCCTTTCCAAATCTGTTGCAAGACACTAAACAACTCCCTAACACTCTCCAAATACGCCTAGTTACTACCTAGGTTATTTTCTCCTCTGAAACACTTAAGTCCTCTCATCCCTACACAAAAATTGACATAGTCTCCCCTATAATTCCTACTTTGCTCACACACTATTTCAGCTCACAATTTCTCATTCTCACAACCTGTTTACACAATGCATTATACTCACATTTCAACACTACTACAGCAACATAAAATTCCTACACATACACATTCAATACCCTATGTTTTCCCAAGCTCTTAAAACTCATTTGAAAACATCAAAACTGTTACATTCTCTTCTCCAACACATTACTGCATTACTACTACTCATTACTCCAATACATTACTCATTTTACTACTCAAAAACTGTTACATTACACAATACAAAACTAGTTCAAGGTAAGAGTAATTACCTTGTCTTGCTAGCTTTTCTTTCTTTCTTTTCCTTCTCTTCTTTTCCTCTTTCCTTCTTCCCTTGTTCTCGGTTTTTGTTCAAGAATGGCAATGCTACAGCAAGCCATACATACCCATACTAGTTTAGCACCTTAACTTAACT
Source organism: Limonium bicolor (assembly GCA_023374045.1). NCBI lineage: Eukaryota > Viridiplantae > Streptophyta > Magnoliopsida > Caryophyllales > Plumbaginaceae > Limonium > Limonium bicolor. Next base: position 20,574,905 of record CM041783.1, on the reverse strand, counting down.
AACCCTAGAATTTAGATGTTTTAGGGTTTAGAAAAAGAGTATTACCTTCAAACCAATGTGTGGAGTCCTTGTCTAGCAAATGAACAAGATTCCTAGCCCAAATGAGTAGCCAAAATCAGCTGGAATGCAAGGAGTAAAACAAGACTCACTTTGAATTTTCGTTTTGTATATAAGGGCTAGAAAAAGATAGGTTTACAAGAATATTTTTACCTCAAAATGACAAGGAGGTGAGGTGCTTCTAATGGTGGTACTCAAGCTTCAAATGGAGGATACCCGTAGAGATGAAAACGGTCGTTTTCGATTTCTGAAAGGAGGAATGTGTTCTCCTTAGCAAGGGGGTTACAATGGTATAATTTTTGTTGAGTTTGGAGAAGGTTTGAGTGGTCAAAGAGAGGAGAGAAGGAGAGAGCTGGTGGGGGTTCAAGAAATCGCCATTATCGGCTGAGAGAGAGGAGAAAAATTCAGGAGGAAGGAGGAGGGAGTTACGTGAGAGAGAGGTGAGGGGTAGGAGAGAGAGTGTGTTAATTTTTGTTTATTTGTTTGTCCTTTTGTTACTAAAGGCAAATAAAGAGGAGGGGAGTAGTGAGTGGACCGGCCCCCTCTATACACACACAGCATTCTCAGATTTTTATTTACTAAGTGGACACACTAACTTTGTTTATTTGCATTCTCACCCCGCAACTTCCCGGTTGTTACAGTTCTTACTAACCGGTACCCGTTTTCCGGAATTTTCTCGTTTAATTAATTTTATTGGTTCTAAAGCTCCACTAATATTTATTAGTGACTATTTAGTTGACCAAAATTGTTACGAGTCTGTTTGACCCGCTTAAAGTCACGTTTTCCCGGTTTCCTCGAAAAACGCGCTTTAAGGTTCGTTTATGCTTTTAAACCATTTTAAAGGTCCGTTTTCTTCGGGATTTGTTCCCTCTTGTTTATTTAAGTGTAATTAAGCCTTTAAAATTGTAATTAGCCTAATTAATCACTGTTTTTAATTACGGGGTATTTCAATCTACCCCCCTTAAGGAACTTTGCCCTCAAAGTTGCTCAAGGTTTACGGTTTACTGTTTCTACTCATTTGGCAACCCAATTGCCATAATGCATACTACTACCACCTTACAAGGTGTTCACAATTCGTACACTACATGCATACACAATTCAGATACCATCCACCATACTCAGTTCAATTGCCATACACAGTACTCAATTCATACTCAATACTCCATTCCACATCATACACAATACACCATCCAAGTCGCACATTCAACAATACATTCACAATACATTTCACAATGTCATTCGTGTCATATACCGTACAACACAATGCATTACTGATTACATACATACCATACACATACCATACTCATCGTACTACATACCGAATACCACTAGCACTACTTTGTGCCAATACCATACAATTAGCACTACATGTGCCAACAAAATACAATTATAATACATAAGTACTACGCAATGCTAACCCGAAGCAATGCAAAAGCAAAAGGCTCTACCCCCCTTAAAAAGGGGTACGCCCCGTACCCTCCGTGCTATACGGATACTAGACATCTAGTCCACAAATAGATTCGGGTACTTCGCCTTCATGGTGTCCTCTAATTCCCAAGTCACTTCCTCGACATCGTGGTTCGACCACAAGACCTTCACCATTCGTACAGATTTATGGCGAGTGTCTCTTGTCTTTGTATCAAGGATTCGCAGTGGAGTCTCGACATATCTCATCGTCGGCTCTAGGGATAGATGTTCGGGTTCTAATACATGAGAGGGATCGGCTATATATTTCTTGAGTTGTGATACATGAAAGACATCATGAAATGCCCTAATTCTTCAGGAAATGCTAGCCTATAAGCTACGGCTCCAATCCTCTCGGTAATGGTATACGGCCCTACAAATTTCGGGCTCAGCTTGCCCTTTTGGCCAAATCGAAAGACGCCCTTCATAGGTGAGACACGCAAGAACACTTGGTTGCCCACGGTGAACTCAAGGTCGCGTCGTCGCACATCTGTATAGGATTTCTGTCTATCTTGGGCTGCTTTCATATTTGCTCGGATTTGTTGTACTTCAGCTTGTACTTGTTCCAGATACTCCAGTCCTATGATGACCGCTTCGCTTGACTCATCCCAACACAACGGGGTACGGAAAGGTCTACCATACAAAGCTTGGAATGGCGACATCTTAATCGAAGCATGATAGCTATTGTTATACGAAAACTCGATAAGATGAAGCTTATCAATCCAGCTCCCCTGGAAGTCTAAGGCACATGCCCTAAGCATATCCTCTAGTGTCTGGATGGTCCTTTTTGTCTGACCGTCGGTCTGTGGGTGGAAGGCGGTGCTAAGCTTCAACTCAGTACCCAGCGCTTCCCTTGTTGCTCTCCAGTATCTCGAAAGAAATCTGGTGTCGCGGTCAGATACAATGGTTTTCGGGACTCCGTGGTGTCGGATGATCTCCTTGTCGAATAGCTCCGCGAGCTTCGCCACCTTCCAGGTGTCCTTCATTGGTATGAATCGGGCCACCTTGGTGAGACGATCGACTACTACCCAGATTATGTTGAGTCCTCCCCTGGCAGGTGGGAGTCCAACAACAAAATTCATAGAGATATCGTGGAATTTCCACTCCGGAATGGGCATGGATTGCACCATTCCTCCCGGTCTTCGGTGCTCGAACTTCACCTTCTGGCATGTGAGACACCATAGAACATACTCAGTCACGTCATATTTCATTCCTGACCACCAGAAGTACCTCTTCATGTCTTTGTACATTTTAGAGACTCCCGGATGGACATGCAATGTCGAACAATGTGACTCTCGCAGAATGCGATCCCTTACCTCAGCATTGCTTCGGGGGATGCATAATCTGCCATTCAAACGGATCAAACCATCTTCATGCAATTTGAAGTCGTACTTTCAGTTCTTGAAGGTACCGTTTGTGATTTTCTGTCTGATCTCTGTGAAGTAAGGGTCGCTCAACTGAGCATCTCGCACCTCGTCAACCAAGCTAGAAGAAGGGAGTAGTGAATGGAGCGAGTGTGCTCGACGACTCAGGGCGTCGGCTACAACGTTTGCCTTCCCTTCTTTATACTGGAGGTTGATGTCGTAATCTGAGAGGAACTCCATCCACCTCCTCTATCTTAAGTTCAATTCTTTTTGGGTGAATACATACTGCAAACTTTTGTGGTCGGAGTAGATGGTATGCTTACCCCATAGAGATAGTGTCGCCATATCTTCAAGGCGAAGACAATGGCTCCTAACTCTAGATCGTGTGTCGGGTAATTCTCCTCATGCTTTTTCCACTGGCGGGAGGCATAGGCTACTACCTTGCCATGCTGCATGAGTACGCATCCCATTCCCTTGCCCGATGCATCACAATACACCTCAAATCCCTCTGTGCCCTCCGGAAGTGTGAGAATTGGCACCGAGGTCAATGAGTCTTTTAGTCTCTGGAAGGATACCTCGCACTCGGTTGTCCATACAAACGGTGCATCTTTCTTCATCAATGACGTCATGGGCTTAGCGACTTTTGAGAAGTCCTTTACAAACCTCCGGTAATAACTGGCTAAACCAAGAAAGCTCCGGATGTCGGTAACAGTCTTAGGTCTAGGTCATGATCGCACTTCTTCGATTTTGGATGGATCTACTGAAATGCCCGCGCTCGAGATGACATGACCGAGGAATGATACCCGATCTAGCCAAAACTCACATTTGGAGAACTTCGCATACAGCTGGTTCTCGCGCAGTGTCTCAAGTACTCTTCTCAAGTGGTTTTCATGTTGTTCTGCTGATTTCGAATACACGAGGATGTCGTCGATGAATACTACTACTGAAGTGTCCAGCTGATCACTGAATAACCGATTCATTAGGTCCATGAACTTGGCTGGTGCGTTAGACAAACCGAATGGCATCATCGTGAATTCATAGTGGCCATATCTTGTTCGGAATGCTGTTTTTTCGATATCTTGCTCTTTGATAGCAATTTGGTGATATCCGGATCGGAGATCAATCTTAGAAAATACCGATGCTCCCTTTAACTGATCGAACAGGTCGTCGATGCGTGGCAATGGATACTTATTCTTTACAGTGACCGCATTCAATTCGCGGTAGTCGATGCAGAGGCGGAGACTACCGTCCTTCTTCTTCACGAAGAGGACCGGTGCTCCCCAGGGCGATACACTCGGGCGTATAAACCCCTTGTCGAGTAGATCACGTAGTTGCTCTTTCAGCTCTGTCATTTCTGCTGGTGCCATGCGGTATGGTGCCCTAGCAATGGGGCCGGTACCCGGTACAAGGTCGATTTTGAATTCTACTGCTCTCTGTGGTGGCATACCAGGTAGCTCTTTCGGGAATACATCAGGGAATTCTGAGACTACGGTCACATCATCACTGAATTCTGGATCTCTCTCCAGATCTTGCACATGGCATAAATACACTTCATGTCCTTTCCTAAGCTCCCGGTACATTGCCATAGTGGAGATGACTGTAGTTGAAGGCTCTCTCGGTCTCTGGCGGTATGAAACAGTGACCCTAGATGGACTCTTGAGCAGCAATCGGTGCTCGGCGCATAGGATCCGTCCCTTGTGCCGCTCCAACCAGTTCATTCCAATTATTAAGTCGAATCCCAACCCGTTGAATTCAATGAAGGAGATGGGAAACACTTCGCCTTTGATTTGGATTGTGGCGGTGTGGTAATACTTAGTGCATTTTACTCGCTCCTTCGACGGGAAAGTAACCAAGAAATTTGGTAGCTCATCTGCATCTAGCCCTAACCTTGTAGCAAATGATGGTGATACAAAGGTGTGAGAGGCGCCGGAGTCGAATAATACTGAGGCTTCGATGCTGTTTACTGGGAATGTTCCCGTTAGAATGGTGCCGCTTTTGCCGGCTTGTTCTTCGGTGAGGATACTCAGGTTACCTTCGGTACCGAGTCCACAACCTATTGATTCATAAGATGGTAAGTAACGATGGTGGAACGCAAGTGGAATTAATAACCAACACTGCTATTATTGAATAACCAACCAACATACATACGGTGTCTCTAATACACGTTACTACTAGATTACATGCTACTACAAGATTAATACTTTCTAAAGGTAAGGTTCAGGTGTCCTGGTTTCATGTGTGTGGCATTGATTATTGCCGGTGGTGCCGTGTTCAACTTGATCTTTTGGATCCCGTGATACAGCAACCTTGATTTTCCATCCATGATTAGAATATATCCTGATCTCAATACCAATTTCTCTGCGAGGTCCACACGCTTCTGCTCGCTATACAAAAATACGGCGTCATCACCAATGGACCAAGACACTACGGGCACTCCTAAGTCCAGAGATTCCGCTGTCTCGTCCTTATCTTGGTGTAAGCCAAGTCGTCCTTCTTTCTCATAGAAGTTGACGGTACATAGGTCTGCTTCAAGTGCAGGGATTGGTTCATCTTCACATTGTTGTGCAATTTCTACAGCTTGTGTGACAAGCATTTGGAATTCAGGGGGTATTGCTGGAGGTGTTGCTCCGTCTCCTGCTCGCGTTGTCTGGTATGTCTTGGTATAAGGGTTCCAATCCTTTCCCAAGCACATCATTTTCAGCTTCATTGTAGCTCCACCGGGGAATTCGGGTGTATAAAATCCTCCTGGACCCATTCCTAACTCGTTGCATCGTCGGATGATTGAGACTTGTGCTTCGGGTGTCAGGTATCCTTTTAATAAGATCATACCTGGGCGGATGACCTGACACTGTTCGTTGTTGAAGTGGTGATTGGCGATGTCGGTCTCTTCATGAGGTGAGTTCGAAGGTATTGGGTAGCAGATAAGGAATTTCCCTAAGGTGGTAAATTTCATCTAGAGTGAGTTCTAGGCTTACTAGTTCGTTTCATACTCGATACATACTTCCATGTTACTTACCCATGCTTAATTTCATACTTCAAGTACTTACGCATTCATGCTCCCATTCATACAATTACTTTAATACATAGTCATGCTCTTCAAGGATTAAAGGTTACGGTAGTTACCTGGGCCGAACTTAGTCCCGGTCCCGTCACGGTCAATGATGTGTAAGGCCGGCTGCCTCTACGGTGCGCCCTTCTACGGACCTCGGGACCCTTGTCCCTGTGAGGTATGCTGGGCATGAGCATCGCCAGACGCAACCTCCTTGCCTTCACGCTGCTTGTAGCCCTGATAGTTGCCCTTGGGCTTAGAGTTCTCTAGGCATGCATTAGCACGGTGGCCCGGTTTTTGGCAAGTGAAGCAGCGGATCTCCCCCTTGGCAATCTGGCCGGGATGATCCTTGTTGCAGTTACGGCATATGTACTGCGGCCATCAGATTGGTTCTTGCCTTGGCCAAATCCAGAACCTATAGCTTAAGTTAGCAAGGTTCGGTATACTTACAATACTCCTTATCATACGAATTCACAAGTGTACTAATTCAGTTTCGGGTTCTTACCCTTGTAGGGCTGAGACCTCAGTGGCTTCGCTGCCACTGGTGCGGTGTAGGCAATCTGTAACGGCTCAGCTGCCTTGCCCTTCTCCGTATGGGCTCCGCCGTCTCCTGAAGTGTTCTTATGGTGGGAATTTCCCCTTCTTCTTCTTCCAAGGTCTGGCTTGGTTTTGGTCGTCGGAGGTGTTCCCTTGCCGCTCACCTTGCGCTTCAGCGCTTGCTCCTCATCTCTCAGCTGGCAGGTGATCTCAACTCGAGATGCAGCGTGGTAACACTCCTGAATTACTTAGGCATTAGGTTACACTTCATACGGGAATACTAATTCACATTACTCATGGCTTTTAAGGGTTCAACGATGTTTACCTGAAGGGAGGGTAAACCGTGTGAAGCCCATGCCATACCGGAGTCGATGGCTCAATCCGCCGTAGAAGCGGTCGACCAAGACTTGGCCGGTATACCCAAGGTCGGGTAGAGTCTGAGAAGAGAGGTGAAGGTGCGGTAATATTCATCAACCGTCATCTTCTCGGTCATTTTCAGGGCATCGAGCTCAAGCCGTTTCTTGGTCTTGACATGCTCGGGATAGTACTTAGATCGGAGGAGAGAGGTGAATGCTTCCCAACCGAATACAGGGTCGGCTACGTGCTCAGCCTTAACGAGCTTCCACCAGTCCATAGCCGCGTCTTTGAGGTAGTACGCAGCTATCCTCACTCGAACTCCAGCGGGAGTCTCAAGTGTCTTGAATGCCGTCTCCATCTCGGAGAGGTAGGCCTCGAGCTTGGCGGGGTCGCTCTCGCCTCTAAAGCATGGAGGTCGAAGGTCGACGACGGCCATTACCCAATTCGTTTCTCGGGGTTGAGGCAGGTCGGGCTGTTGCTGCTGCTGATGCTGTTGGTTTTGTTGGGTTGCTTGAACAGCGGTGATTACTTGCGGTAGCATCTGTGCTACCGTGGCGGCGACGATCTCAGCTATCGTCTGCGCGCCTGGTCCTTCGTTGCCCCCTCCTCTGGGTCGGCCTGGACCTCGTCCTGACATCTGAACAAGTGTGGATTACATTAGATACAGTGAAACTATGACCTCATGGTCTTGATTCAACAATGGTATTATCTTTGCAGACGTTAAGGGTATCCGTTGTTAACAACGGTGGTTCCTAGTTAGGTTTCTATTTATCCGGTTTAAAACGGTTGAAATCCTAACTCGGTAATCACGACACTTAGGATTCTAATCATCAGAGCTAGACTTTGCTCTAATACCACTTTTTGTAACACCCCAGCCACTAATCCTTCCTTTATCCTCTAATCATCCTCATACTTACCTTACTTGCAGCGGAATACTTACCAACTTCCTTACTCCCGGCGGGTGGTACAACGCCGTTAGCCATCCAAGACCAACAAGGCTACTACTACTTACAGTAACGGTCTGACGATTAGAATAACCAAATACATACTACTTACTTACAATTCCGAATACTTACTTGCAATTGATTACTGAGTATCCAAATATATGAATTACATTCCAAGGCTACTTCCCAAAAATTAAGAGTTTGTACATTTACTCATTTCTATCCAATCACAATTCATTACCCAAAAAGGTGTACCACATGGTACACCGGCTACTCGAAAAGGCCTTAGCCGTGTACAACTCGGTACACCATTTCAATCCTACTAGCTACCCAAAAAGAATCCAGCAAGGTCCTTACTCGACCATCACGCCTCGCGGGTACCTGTAGAATAAAAACATTCCCCCTAGGGGGTCAGCTTACGCTCAATATGATAACCGCATACCCCGCGTACTAGCGAGGGTACGCCAACTATTTGGTCAAGCACATGCGGTTCGTTTCATTCATACATACATACATGCTTCATACAATACAATTCAATACACCCGATCCACAAGCATACATACATTCAATACATACAAGGGAGATATTACGAGTCACCATTCGTACTACCGTTTACTCACCGCATTACGGAGATACAATTCTCCAATACATACAGAAGTCATGTTAGCTTCATTACACACCCGGTTTAATCGGGTGTTCAATACTTCTTACTCATGGTCAATGACTTACAATAGTCAAGACCGATACACGTACAATACTTACTTCTTACTTACTTTACTCCAGTTAAGTCGGTATGACCTCCGGGCAGGGATTACTACATCCCACCACCGGGCTTTAGGGTGGCCCACTAATCCAGGATGCTACCCATTCAAGGGATTTGGTCCATGGAAAAGATTACAGCCAGGATTCGGATCCAACCTCTTGTGTTTCCTTATCCTCACGCGTGGCCGAAACTATATCGGACTTCTACTCATTCCATTTACTCATTCTCATGTCAGGAGTTAGATTGTTAGGAATTAGTAGAAGTCAGTACTTCATTTCCATACATTCATACAATACACAAGTACACAATACTTACGCATACACTTCATTCTCATTCATTCATTTCATGAATTATACAAACTAAATGTTCAAGAGAATACAACAAGAACAATATAGCTCAAACACAATTAAGTGCAATAAAGGTCTGATTCGTGTATTTATCTTATTGGTGATCACATAAGCACACAAATCGGGGTAACCAAGTTAGGATACAGGGCATGAAGAAATCATACCGTACACTGTTGTTTTCGTACTACCGGGTCCTTTGACGATCAACTTTTTGATTCCTATACGTACATGAAGTAGTATGATCAATGATCTATTATTGATCTATCTTACTCCTTCGTTAATACTTTCAATGCGCACTTACTACTTCATTACTTTCTTACTTGATTATAAAACCATTCTTTTCTTTACTACTTCTTAAATTTGTTGCCTTACTCATTTACTTACTTTCTTACCATTACTACTCATTTTAGGTGCTACTACATATATATGCATATGTATATAGGCATATATATACATATGATTACTATAATCATATAATATAAATATTTTTTTTTGTTTTGACCTGACCGACCTTACCCAGGGTCGGACCCAAGGTCGGTCGAAGTCAGTAAGTTTCGATCAGGCAGAATTCCAGGCCCGACCGACCTTGCATGTCCGGTCCCAAGGTCGGTCCAGTCCAGTGGGTTACTTACATGAAAAGTTTAGCCCGACCGACCTTGCAAGTCCGGTCGCAAGGTCGGTCCATTCCAGTAGCTTGCATTACGGGAATTTTTCTGGCCGACCGACCTTGCAAGTCCGGTCCCAAGGTCGGTCCATTCTAGAAGGTTTCAGACAGGGAATTTTTCTGGTCCGACCGAACTTGCAAGTCCGGTCGCAAGTTTGGTCCATTCCAGAAGGTTTCCCGTCTTTGTAATTCTGGGCTCGACCGACCTTGCAAGTTCGGTCCCAAGGTCGGTCCGGCCCAGTACTTCAGTTTTAAATTCTATTTTCAGTTGGTTTCTTTACTCATTGTTTCCCCAATCTTTACCAATACTTCCCCACATTATTTCGCACTAATCAAGCACTCTAAATCACCTTAGTTCATCCACCAAACTTACTACTCAATTCTTTCACAACTTACACAAAATTTCCTCATTTCTTCTCAACACTTATACTAGTTGGTATTTCACTCATTGCTATAGATTTTGTTCTTTCCTCAAATGCTACAGATTTTTCCCTCAACTCTTATACTCCAATACTCCCTCAACTAATGCCACTCTTAGCATCCTAAACACATCAATTCACCTTTTAGTTACATCCCATTGACAACTCCTTTCCAAATCTATTGCAAGACACTAAACAACTCCCTTACACTCTCCAAATACGCCTAGTTACTACCTAGGTTATTTTCTCCTCTTAAACACTTAAGTCCTCTCATCCCTACACAAAATTTGACATAGTCTCCCCTATAATTCCTACTTTCCTCACACACTATTTCAGCTCACAATTTCTCATTCTCACAACCTGTTTACACAATGCATTATACTCACATTTCAACACTACTACAACAACATAAAATTCCTGCACATACACATTCAATACCCCATGTTTTCCCAAGCTCTTAAAACTCATTTAAAAACTTCAAAACTGTTACATTCTCTTCTCCAACACATTACTACATTACTACTACTCATTACTCCAATACATTACTCATTTTACTACTAAAAAATTGTGACATTACACAATACAAAACTAGTTCAAGGTAAGAGTAATTACCTTGTCTTGCTAGCTTTTCTTTCTTTCTTTTCCTTCTCTTCTTTTCCTCTTTCCTTCTTCCCTTGTTCTCGGTTTTTGTTCAAGAATGGCAATGCTACAACAAGCCATACATACCCATACTAGTTTTGCACCTTAACTTAACTAACCCTAGAATTTAGATGTTTTAGGGTTTAGAAAAAGAGTATTACCTTCCAACCAATGTGTGGAGTCCTTGTCTAGCAAATGAACAAGATTCCTAGCCCAAATGAGTAGCCAAAATCGGCTGGAATGCAAGGAGTAAAACAAGATCCACTTTGAATTTTCGTTTTGTATATAAGGGCTAAAAAAAGATAGGTTTTCAAGAATATTTTTACCTCAAAATGACAAGGAGGTGAAGGTGCTTCTAATGGTGGTACTCAAGCTTCAAATGGAGGATACCCATGGAGATGAAAACGGTCGTTTTCGATTTTTGAAAGGAGGAATGTGTTCTCCTTAGCAAGGGGGTTACAATGGTATAATTTTTGTTGAGTTTGGAGAAGGTTTGAGTGGTCAAAGAGAGGAGAGAAGGAGAGAGCTGGTGGGGGTTCAAGAAATCGCCATTATCGGCTGAGAGAGAGGAGAAAAATTCAGGAGGAAGGAGGAGGGAGTTACGTGAGAGAGAGGTGAGGGGTAGGAGAGAGAGTGTGTTAATTTTTGTTTATTTGTTTGTCCTTTTGTTACTAAAGGCAAATAAAGAGGAGGGGAGTAGTGAGTGGACCGGCCCCCTCTATACACACACAGCATTCTCAGATTTTTATTTACTAAGTGGACACACTGACTTTGTTTATTTGCATTCTCACCCCGCAACTTCCCGGTTGTTACAGTTCTTACTAACCGGTACCCGTTTTCTGGAATTTTCTCGTTTAATTAATTTTATTGGTTCTAAAGCTCCACTAATATTAATTAGTGACTATTTAGTTGACCAAAATTGTTATGAGTCTGTTTTACCCGCTTAAAGTCACGTTTTCCCGGTTTCCTCAAAAAACGCGCTTTAAGGTTCGTTTATGCTTTTAAACCATTTGAAAGGTCCGTTTTCTTCGGGATTTGTTCCCTCTTGTTTATTTAAGTGTAATTAAGCCTTTAAATTTGTAATTAGCCTAAATAATCACTGTTTTTAATTACGGGGTATTTCAAATATACACATGAGCGTATAGTAAGGTTGAAAACTTAGGTTATAACAAAATAGGAGTGAAAATGTAACAAGAATAACATATGGGTTAGTTTTGTAAATAATTGAAACATTTAGGGGATGTTCGGAATTATAAACTCAAGATATAGAGATATATATATATGGGTATAATAATGTTTGAAAACCTTAGGATATTAAATAATAAGGTTAGGAATGTAGTAACGGTAATATATGGGTTAACTTTATAAGTAATCAAAATGAATGAGTGTATCTTGGAATTACCGAAAATATGTGGCCTGATTTGGGAATTATTAACATATGGGCAGAATATATTATAAGGTTGGGATGGCATAATGTGACATTATATTAAGGTATGAAAGGATAAATTATAAGGGAATTATTAAGGAGCAATATGTATTATACACACATAAAATGATGGGTTAAGTTGGAGAATCATGGAAGTATATTGTACGGTTGGAATTTTATTATAAGAGGAACTCTATACTTTATATCATGTGAATTATAACATGACATAAGGGTATAATGTGGTTATCAAGTAACATATGGGGAATTATACACCTAAAAATGTGAATATAACGACAACTACGTTACGACATATACAATAATGGTGGCCATCGAATCTGAATCTACCCGGAACCGGCGAATCTACCCGGAACCGATTGGAACCGGAACCGGGCCGGAACCGATTTGGAACCGGAACCGCCCCCTTACGAATCGAATCCGAATACACGGTTTGAGATTCGGGACCGAACCGGGAACGGAACCGGAACCGCCCGGAACCGCCTCGATGCGCGTCGGATTCGGAACCGTGGAGTCGGAACCGGTGGAACCGGAACCAGAACCGCCCCGGAACCGGTCGAAATTACCATTGAAATCGGCCCAAAACCACTTAGGACTTCTATTTTGTATTGTAATCTTTTAGAATGTATTAGTATTACTTTCTTTCCATGTAATCTTTTAAGACTTCCAAATTGAAATCATGTAACCTATTAGTAGTTGTACTCTTTTTTCTTAGTAGGTTTTCCCAATTGGTTTTTACCTAATAAGGTTTTAACGAGGCAGTGAATCATATAATAAAATCTGCTTTGCTCTTTAATTTTTGCAAATTCAATACAAAAATTTAAGTCTCTGGTTCTTACGCATTTAAGATTATAAACTTGAGGAATAACCTATCTAGGAGTAAAGTGGACGAAAAGAGCATCGTGTGCGCGCAAACGGATCTAAAATCCGAGTTAAAACGAAGAAATTAGAGCCGATCGAATCTTTCTAGAACCGGTCGGAACCGCCCCGGAACCGGTCGGAACTGATCGAAACCGGAACCGGAACCGCTCCGGAACCGGTCGGAACTGTTGATTTGAGCAAAATCGAAGCGAATATAGAGTCCAAAACTGGAACCGGAACAGCCCCGGAATTGCCTGGAACCAGTTCCGAATCCGAATACACATTTTCTGGAACCGGAACCGGAACCGTGGCCACCATTAATATACAAGAGTACAACATTTGACATGGGCATTAAAAGGGTGCGTAATCAATAACGCATTACAACAACCTTAATACATGCGTGCATAAGTGTATATATAAATGTCCACACATGTTCGTAAATATAACTACATAAATCATTTCGTATAACGAAACGTTTAAATGTCATGCATGCGTGCACGTGTAACACCCCTAATACGCACATGATACTAAATGAAATCGCAGCGGAATAAAACAACTAAACAATAACTAACGCTTCGGTGCTACAACGCCGTCAACCACCCACGTGGTTGACAAGGCAGAGTAAATACAATTGTACCGGTCTGATGATCAGACTCCCGAGCATAAAACTAAACCATAAATACATTATATACAATACCGAGTACTACATACATCCTTCACTGTATAACATCACTGTAACTGCAACAACCCAATAATACATAACGCCACAGGAGCACAGGCGCATCCCGGGCCAACGTCCAAAAGTATACAAAAGGGATTACATCCTAGGATCTAGAGCCACTCCGCTTCTTCGATCCTCATCCTGCAGTATAAGAAATATGGATCCCCCGAGGGGGTCAGCAACCCTTGGCTGGTATGGCTAACGCGCAGCCCATCGGCTACCGGGATACGCGCAGCTACTTATCATTATAACATGGCATTCAATTATGTACATAACATAACATAACATGGAGCATGGCATCAATGGTGCATAGCTCAACAACACATACACAGTGGATTTTCACTCCACGATAACAACCACAAGGGTCAAATAACATAAGAGCCTAGAGAGTGATTCACTCTCATGTCAAGCTCGTTAAACACACTCATTACCGTTCTGTTAGACGAACGAGTAACTTAAGTCACAGATGGTTCGGATTTAGTGACCCGAACACACCACACAAACACAGGTTCCCACTAAACCGATCATAAGTCAGAATAGGTAAGCTTTGGAAGAAGCTAGCGGGAGATCGAACGCCAATTTAAGGAGAACAATCTTAACAACATAAGAGTCGAATCTGATTCAGATATCTACTCTTAACTTACATGCATGACCGGACAACCGGATTCCTCACTTCCCAGTTAACACTTGTTAGAAGTTCATAGTGGAACTTAACAACCATCACACAATAGGTGGTAAGTCATGTTAGACACACACAGGGGAATTGAGTCACAACATTACATCACAATAATATGAACAACTGTAAACTCATTACATGTTTAAATCTTATAACGTTGTAAACACACAGAAAACATACAACACACAAGCCGGTGTAAACCGCTAGACAACAGACTGCAAGAAAACCATACCTTGGTCCTTGCCTCGTTTGGTTTCCTCCGTAAGTCACTCCTATACATAATTCAAGAACGTCGGTTAATTAACTTACTTAACCTCCGAATTTACTAAGTGTTTAACATAATTGTATGACATGTTTTAATGTCTATCTTACCCTAGGTTACCTTCATTATACACCCTAGGGTTAACTACATAAGTCACATTCTTTTCTGTTTTTTTTTTTTCAAGTTTAGGTCCGACCGGACTTGCCGACCGGACTTGCCTAAGTCCGGTCCATTCCAGTACCTTTTTACCGTTGGAAAATTCACTCCGACCGGACTTACATGTCCGGTCCTATGTCCGGTCGATTCCAGAGACTTATAACCCGTACAAAATTCATGCCGACCGGACTTGCCAAGTCCGGTCCCATGTCCGGTCCATTCCAGAAAAATTTTCCCTCTCACAAAACAAGCCCGACCGGACTTGTAGGTCCGGTCCCCCAAGTCCGGTCGATTCCAGAAACATTTCTCGGTAGTGTAACAGGGCCCGACCGGGCTTGCAAGTCCGGTCGCAAGTCCGGTCTGCCCCAAATCCTTATTTTCCTTTTCACATTCAACTCCAAACTTTACCCCATATAACCTAGTACCCCCTAACCTCATTTGGGCACTTCAAACACAACTTAAACCATCCTTTAAACACTCACAAACTCCTTTTTCTAATTCCTTAAACCTTTACTTATTTCTTCACAAAATTCCTAACACTTACAACATTTTACACTAGGTTTCTAAATGGTGTTTCTCACCTATGATAACTACTATCCCAAATGTTTTCTCCATATCTTAACATCATCTCCCAAGCATCATCTCTCACACTACTTCCTTACATCCTTCTTGAAACTCTTTTCCTAGTGTACACTTCTCCTTATTTTGCCAAAGTTTGCCTAAGTCTTTACCTAAGTCCCAAAATGACTTTGGTACATACTAAAATCTCAAGCTCATGCCTAAGTCCTTGTTACATCCCAAACCACCTTAATGCATGTTTCTTATACAAGAACAACACTTAACCATTTAAATACTCCTTAACTTATCAAACACATTTTAACACTTAGAACTTTACATTTGTTACCTAAATTTCGACATAGGTTCTCCTAGAACATTACTAAACCAAACACATTGTTTTTACCAATAACCAACCAAGAACACTAAAAATCCATCAAGTACTTATTATACACAAACTTCACTTACAAAGCACTACATCACAATATAGTGCACAATTTAAATTGCATGGCACTTAGGCCCTTAAATGACATGGCTCTTAGGCCCTTAAAATGCACAAATCATAAACACTGAATTTCCACAATATATTTGCCTTTAACCTGCAAATACACTCAACAACACATATGCCTTTTACTAAGCTCTTGGGAACACTTTACTAAGTCATTCACCATTGGCTCTTTAGGTAGTTTTAATAAGCATTTATAAGCTCATTTCTCCTAAGGCATTAAGCAACATTAGGTTAGTAGATTTACCTCTTTTGCAAAATAACTTCTTTCTTGTTTCCTTTAGAAAGCCAATAGAGTACTTGATTCTTTGACAAGTTCTAAACAATATACAAACATTATAATGAGTATTCAAGCTATAAGCTCCATCTCATTGTAAACCCTAATTTTACATTGTTTCAAAAACATTAATGTAGTTGTTTTACCTTGCTCTTTGAGAGAGTTTGAATATCTAGCAAGAGAGGACTCCACCTAGTCCATGAAGAGTTGGAATGAAGCTAAACAAAGTCACATAAAAAGCTCCTTCAATACATATTTTCGGACATGACAAAAACAAGGAGGAAACTTGATTTTTGTTTGAGATTCCTTACCTAGAAGTCAAGGAGAGTAACAATATGTAAAAATACAAGCTCAAGCTCCTTCAATGGAGAAACTCCATGGCACCGAAACGGTTGT